>JAWDGP010003465.1:0-10337 GCA_033675545.1 Elysia crispata
CGACCTCTGGCTACAGTTATCGAATCTTATATAAAGCTTTCCTGAAAGCTTTGAAGCGGACGAAAATATTGGAGCTATAGTATGACTGGGTTTTTTGTTTAACATTGAGTTTCTGCTATGTAGCATTTTAAGATATGTTTTTAGCACATTGAACAATATTTCATAGTACAAATTAATGGATGAATAATAAACCGCATAGAATTAGGGCCATATGATTTGATATTGACAGAAATATATTTATTTGCATAATAGAGATTTGGGACCATCACCGAGTGGGATCAGCTATTCTATCCTATTGAGTATCTGTCGGTTTGATTAGGAAATTCAAACCAGGGCGGACTACAAAGTATTTTTTGTAAAAATAAAACTGTTGTTAATATTCAATGTGATTTTCACAAAACAGTTTCTACATCAAGTACGTATCACTAATTTGAACAAGAAAAATTGGATATAAACAGATAACACAAGCGTAAACTAAAAGTGTGACAAAAAATCGGATGCTTTTTAATCGGTACCATTTATTCGTATGAGACAAATTTCTGACAATACAAGGAACAATCCATCGAATATTAGTATAGAAATGGCTATTCACATAATACAAAATGCTCATAAGTATTTGCAATGTTTAAATACGCAACGAGTAGTAGGTCCACTGATAGTTGTCTAGAGATTTCCAATGAATTCTTTAACTTGTAATATATGTATATTTATTATTTATTTATTTATTTATTTATTTATTTATTTATATATGCGTGTGTCGTTGAAATAATAGATTATCACAAGCACTTCTAGCGGATGTCTCTCGATACACGTGACAAAGTAGTCATATAACTTGGTGAAAGCTCAGACAGCGAACCATATTTTGTAATGATTTCTGATGTATGGAGTGAGTATACGTTAATGAAATGCTTAAAATGTTAAAGATCTGACCGCACTTTTTATAATGCATAAAGATATGGGAAGCCACATTACGATAGAGGTGAGGTCGATCGAGGAACTATTTACAAAAAGTGCACAATGAATGAAAATATATAGAGTCAAGATTAGTGGTTGCTTACGTTGTTTTCCCTACTTTTTTTATTTTTAACGGGTTCAATCTGAAACGGTTTACATGATAAAGTAATAAAGGCTAAAGCATATATGATAATAGTGCCAAAAACTATGGCTGAAACTTTTACTAGGCTTGTCTTCAGGGCTTTTGTGTGGATGTGTGTACATGCGAGGGCTAGAGTGGGTAGCAGTAGATCTTCCAAAGAAGAGAAGTGATCTCTGGAGTAATCTGTTTCAAGCATCTTTCCGTCTGATCTTCATCTCTGAAAACTCTGGCGCGGTTGAAAATCCAGACCATGCAAGCGACTTCCACTTTCCATTTAAATTAGAATGGTGGCAATTGTTGTACCACCAGGCCCCTGTAAAGCTCCGCGCGCAGTTACCTCCGTTATGGTCGTTGTCCCTGTCGTATGTGCTAAACGACTGACCATTGTGGTAAGCCAGGGAGTTTCCTGCTGTCCCACTGTACGATCCAATAGTGATGGCGTAGTTGTCATCTTCACTGGCAAGAGAAAAATGGCTGTACAGGGCAAACTTCGACTGACCCTTACCTTTCAGCTCCACTCTGAGCTCATAGTCTCCACTGCTAGTGATGGTGTGGATATTCTCGTTCCCGAGCCAGAAGTCATTGTCCAGGGTGCCGAAACCTTCCCTATAGGAGGCCCAGTTTCTGTAGAAGTCAACAGTCCCTGTGGATCGTCTCTGGATAACTATCCACCCGCCACCATCGGTGATCGTGTCACAGAGGATTGGTGTGCCCAGGCCAGGGAATTCACTCCTGTATATAACAGGGTAAGAGGTCGAAACCGGGTGCAGCAGAACAGGTGTGTTTTTCTTGCAACTCTCTGGCATGAAAAAGTCTGTTAAAGCAGATTTCATGTTGCTTACAAGAGAAGTATTGAGCTCGGATGTAATATTGCTAAGAGCACCAAGAGTATTGGCTACGCTTTTGTTCATAGTGAACTCTAGTCCCTGCCAACTAACGTCCACTTCATCTTTAAAGGAGATGAAACTGACTTCCATTGTCTCAGTCACATTCCTGTTGCGAGTAAATAGTTCATGAATTCCTCTAGTTACGTTATCAAAAAGATTCTGGTATTTCTCTATAATACTATTTTGAAAAATTGTGTTGCTGGAACTCAATGACATGAAAATGGTGGCTGTTTTATTTAAGGTATCATCTGTTTTTTTATACGAGCTGGCAACTTTCTCAAAATGACTATCTATTTGAATTTTTATCGTTTTGAGCATTTTTTCTTGTATCGCCTCGCTGTCTATGGCGGACAGTTTAGATTCTAAGTCACATAACTTATCGTCCAGGTCCCGGTACCCTGATAGAGTTTTTTCTTCAAGAGAGTATAATTTCTCCATCAAATCTTTCTTCAGCTCCGTGTACCGAGCCTCCATAGTCTCGAGTTTGACATCCAGTCGCTCCATGAAGGAGGAAAGTCGCATCACTATCGTCGAGGTGATAGCTGAGTCTTGTGCTGTGGCGGTACTCCGAGCTACTCGCTGGACCAAGCGAGACGAGGTGACCATCTCCTTCCCACTGGCGTCCACTTCTCGAAGCTCACAGATATAGTCTGCCAAACAGTCCGCTTGTTTTGAGAGTTCCACCCTAAGAGTTGCCTGCCCATCCTTCAGAACTCCATAGAGTTTCATCCCGTCGTAGACCTGTTGTAGGTTGGGTTGTGTGGGAGACACAGATGCCAGGCGTCTAGGCTGTACCTGTTCACTTCCACCCGTGTTGCCTGGTCCTGCTGTGGTTGTCCTGAAGAGAGTCATGTTTCTTATAGTGCGAGAGCCATTCTCCCTGATGCCAAAGCCGCTCTCTTTACAGACCAAAACTCCACAGTGAGCTCTTGGATCTGCGAGGTTCCCTATGTTAGGGGAAATGGTAAATTCAAGACCTGTGGAGAAGCAATGGAAACATAGCTGAATGTCTCAAACTTTGGTCTTTATTATTCTTCTAATTCTAAAAACAAATTACCGTCTCTTTTTCTCCGTTAAACCTTAGCTGGAATGATCTGATGTACCACCTTTCATAATTACAAGATATAAACTGGCAGTGCTATTATTTTTTTCATCTTTTTTGTTTTTTCTTTATTACACCATTTGTACCTCATGACTTGTACTTCCTAGTTGGAATAAAAGAAAGCTTTCAAAATCGGAGGGAATAGAATTGTTATATATTTGTGGTACCAAAGAAAAATAAGAAATTTCCACACTTCTAAAACCTACATGATACATATCATTTTTTTTTTGTTCTTGTTGTTTAAAAGAAGGATCAAAATGGAGAGCAAAACGAGGCATCAAAGTATATATTTATGCTAAATGTTACTCTTCAAAAAGGAAAAAAAACGCTGTTATGGAATATAGGTAGATACTCAGTCTTAAATGAATAAAAATAAAGGTAGAAGGTTTTTTGCATAAGCTCAAGGGAAAGAGTTACATTTAAACGAAGCTTTCAGCTTGAACACTGTGAGTTACTTCACAAACTGCAAGTACATGTGGAAGTTAAAATATATCCTTTCAAGAGAATGACAAATGGAATGCAAATAAGAGGTTGCTTCGGTTCTAATGTGGTATCAAGACAGTGTTCACGATGCAAAACTTTCATTATCTCACTGTAATGGGAGCAGCTCATCTCTTATTCAATCGACAATGATAATAACGGTTTCCCAAGACGAGAATGCGTCTCTTTCATGAAATAACCTTAAAGGAAAATAATATCCCCTTCTTTTTTTTTCCTTTACTTTTACATCAAATTTTTTTTAATCTCAGCAAGAAGTCGCTGTTAATATATTTCTTCAAAAACATACATGGCAAGGAGCGCTGCAAAATATGTGGTTTTTTATGAAAATTAGCTGATTCTGTACTTTCTTCATCTCTTAAAAAATTTTCAACTCTCATAACAAAGTTATGAATTCCTAGAAAGAGTATAAAAGGTGCTGCGCAGAGAATTATACCTATCAACATTTTCAGCTATTTTATTATAATGAGTGATTTAAATATGAATTTTGCACTCCATTTAGCTTTTCACTCTCTTGCTCTTTATTTGCAACTTGAAAAATGTTGGATTATCATCTTGCAAGATAATTTATTGGCTTGGCATCGATTTATATTTACAAGGATCAATTAACTATAAATTTTTTTCAAAAATCGCAGAGATTAATCAGTAGATATTGCTTTTTTTATTCAGATTATCTCGATTTGACATGATAATACTGAGACAATAATTATTTTTAATCTCGAAAAATGTCTTTCCACGAGGACTTGTTAAACATAGACTCTGATGATGGTTGTACTTTTGTTATAGATGTTTAAACAAGGAAACAACTATTTCTCATTACTATTTTCTAGGTTATGAAATGAGATGATGGTTATACTGTTATCTAGAAAATGAATGCTTGTCCGCAACATGTTAAGAGGTTTTAGATTTAGGGCGACTTTTCAGAAGCCCAGTGTTATTGTCACAGGAAGTTGGCGTGACGTGGTGCGGCGCATGCTCAATGGCAGGATAACGGAATTTTCTCCCCATTATATGTTTACTTTGAATTAAAGAAGGAAAGGATACTCCACCAATCATTGATTTCTTTTATCAAAGACAAGAGTGGACCCTCTTCTGTCAGAATCTTTGTTAGAATTTTCATCATAAATATAAGTAATCTATGTTGTAAGTGATATAGTATAGCGATAATAAAATAAAGCGACGAAAACAAAGAAAAAAAATGAGTCACTATATTTTTGTATTCATGATAATTATGTTCTTTGTTTTCTGTGATTGAATGATTTTTATTTCTCCGTTTGAGCTTCCTTTCTGCTTGCAATATGATTGTCATGCCTCTGTCATGTACTCCAGTTTCTTGATCTTGTTTCATTACTCTCATAAATTTACAGGTGGTTCTTAATAAAAAGGAGATATGGTCTGAATTTCAGTCAAATAGTCCTTTTTGGTTCAAGTAGAAAGAAAGATATGACATACACATTTGATATAGATACTTTTTTTGGCTAAGATACTAACATTCACATTTTAAATGTTTGTTACAAACCGTTAGGCCATTTCGCAGACATAAAGTACACAGGCGAGAATTTCGTTAATTTTGTAGTAACCCAATGGCCTTCACATACATGTATGAAGATAAACGAGTGCATGCACATTTTGGTGTGTTTTTGTATCCTTCAATGAAGCAACACCAACTACAAAAACATCAAAATAGCAAGGTAAAAATTGCTAATTTCTTTCAAAGGAATAAACATTAAAAAATAAGAAAAGAATAAGGTTTAACTTACATTTAAATTAGCGACTTAGTTCAGGAAAATTAAAAATTAAAATGATTTTAAGGTCTAAAGATGCAGTACACGCAAAAAATAAATAAAGCAAAATTTAAAGCTTGTTTGCAACAAGTTTTATGTCTAATGGAAATGCCAATTAGTTTAAAAACAGCAATGTAAAAGATGTTCGCTTTTTTTTTTTTTTTGAAGGTAAGAATACCACTGTTTCAAACAAACATTTTTGTAATTTTTATTTTTTGTCATTTTGATTTTATTTTTCAGACAGACATTTGAATTTTCAAACATTTGATAACTTTCGACATGTCTGGTTTTATTTCACAAACATCTCTGACAGAAGTTTCGAGCAGTTATTCAGTATAGCAATGAGATTATGGGAAATATAATTTATCAATTGATTCTTTTCTCTTCATCTGTGCATGCGCGAAAGTATGCATTTTAACATTGCGATAAAATAAGCCTAGAAGCTGCATCAGATATCAACGCAACTATCACGAGCAATCGAATCTGATTGTAATCAACAACAATGACAACAGCAAAAACAACAAAAACAAGAACAAGCCAAAAAAAAAAAAGAGGAAAAATTAAAGAAAAAAACAAGATGTGTAAAACTTAAACACATTTAGTTTCATAGATTCAAAAAAAAATTATACAAACAATTTACCTGTAGCGGTAGATACAGAGACCAACGCAGTAAACAGGAAGACTTTGGTGAACATGGCGGCGGGTCCCATCTCAGTCGTGACAGCCTGAACTGGTTCACTAGTGCTAAATTTATTATAAACGATCAGTATTGGAGTTTTCTCGACACCAATATTATAGACTGTGATGCAGTTTCATTAGAAATGAAACACCTATGTCTAGGATTAAATGCGCTGAATAATGTTACAAAGATTTTACATTTGTTGCTAAATCAAAAGCTGCCAAGGCGACTTCTGGCTAGAGGTATAGAATGCGTGTCTTATATAGAGGTTTACTGGAAGCCTGGAAGCCGACTTTTCCACGAGGCAGAGATCCTGTAAATTATAATTGACAAGATAAAAACATAATGAACATGTTGCAGTAGGAATTGAAAAACAGATCCTGTTTATGTGATAACGCAAGAGATAATTATAATGAGAATCTTGCAATAAGAAATAAAAAACAAAACATGTCTTATAATAACTAGATATGGATGATTGAAGTCAACTCAACTGATTCTGATAAGAAACTCTCAAATCAGGATGTTTACCAAGTCTTTTATAAGACAAAAAATATTTCAGAGTTCCTACAAGTAATAAAATTATTTATTATATCTTTATGGCTTTATACCCGGATTTTGATAGTAAAGAGTAAGGTTAGGGGAAACCCAGACCTAGACAGGGTCTGCTAGTATAATTATATTATGGGCAAAACTATCAAATACATTTTCAGCGCACGGGTAAGGCCACCGTAGAAGAAAAAACAAAATTCGCAAAACTTAATTTGTATGGGTTATTCGCTAAAACACAAAACTTAATGAGCATGAGTTGCTCGCGTTATTTTCTAACATTCTTTAGCCAGTAACGGCTGGCAGAGATAACATGATACCTCCCCCCCCCCTTTCCTATTTCCTCCCATCTCCCTTTTGAGAGAAGCAGGGGGATGAGAATAAAAAAAAGTCTTTTATTCTTTGTACAGATATCAAGGATTTATAGAGAAAGAAAAAAAATTGGTTACTGATCTGTTAAACCGTGGTACAGATGCAGAGACAGGAGGAAAGAGAGAGAAAGAGGAAGGGATAGAAACAGAGGCAGAGGGGAGGGAAAGAAAGAGAAAGGCAAAGGAAAAGAGAGAACGAGAGAGAGAGAGAGTCAAAGATTCAGAGACAGAGACAGAGACAGACATAGAATGAAAGAAAGAGTGAGACAAAACAAAAGAGAGAGCACAGAAAGAAAGAAAGAGTGAGACAGAGGGAAAGAGAGAGACAGAGGAAAAGGGAGAGAGAGAGAGAGAGAGAGAGAGAGAGAGAGAGAGAGAGAGAGAGAGGGAGAGGGAGAGAAAGGTAAAGAAAAAAAAAAGAAAAGAAAAGAAAGAGAGAGACAGAAGGAAAGAAAGAGTGATACAGAGAGGAAGAAAAGAAAGAGACAGACGGAGGAAAAGGAAGAGAGAGACAGAGGGAGAGCGAGAGAGAGACAAGGAGAAATAGATAGACTGAGGGAAAGGAAAAGAAAGATACGTACACACATGCAGAGGCAGGTGAAGGAAAATATTAGCCAAAGAATGAAGATCTCATGCGAGAAGAAGAGAGAGACTATGTGTCTAAATCTCTATTAAATATTTTTCGTCCCGTCTATGTGATGATTACCCATCAAGAAAGGAAAAAAAAAAAAACAAAGAGGACATCACGGTAAGACCACGGTATGTGACTTGTAAGTTAAATTTCATGGACTTTGAATTTTAAAAATGGCTTAATTAAATTGAATTGGAATATGTGAGGGGGGACAAAGGGGAAGGGGCGGGGGTGGTGACAGAAAAATGTATAAGAAAGAAAAAAATATAGAATTATCATTCTCAATCTTTCATTTAAAAAAACACAAGGTTATTACGCACTTTGCAGGAGCATTTGGAACATGTGCAGCTTATTGCCATAGATTAGAAGCATGAAAAATAACTCAGCCTCCTCGAATCTAAACATGGTGCTTGGAAACTCCAGCAGCTCCCACGCTCTCGACCAAGGCGAGAATGACACATCAACACAGGATACTGCAGAGATACACACAATTTTCAATCTCTGAAAGTCATAACTCACACATTTCATGTAATATCACTTGGTCTATGATTTGAGAAATGTTTACGCAGACACGAAGTAATCAAAAGAGTATCAGGGAAGGAAAGATATAACGTTAACTGAGTAAAAAAGCGAGCATTTGTGGAGGGTTTTTCCTACGAAGCAAAAAACGCAAATTTTCAAACGAGAAAAAAATATGATTGTTGGAGAGAAATGTGGATGAGGTAAAAAGAAGAAAAAGAACATGAAGAGAGTGAGACACACGCAAAGGAGAATTAAATAGAGGGAGTAAGAGAGAGAGAGAGAGAGAGAGAGAGAGAGAGAGAGAGAGAGAGAGAGAGAGAGAGAGACAGACAGACAGACAGACAGACAGACAGACAGACAGACAGACAGACAGACAGACAGACAGACAGACAGACAGAGAGAGAGAGAGAGAGAGAGAGAGAGAGAGAGAGAGAGAGAGAGAGAGAGGTTCTCAAGAGAAAAAAAAATACGCTTTTCTTTCTTAATCTTATGTTTAACAAACATTAAAATGGCTGATAAAGAACGAAAACTTTGTAAAGCACTCGTAGGCGTGTATGTTGTTGCAAAAAACTTTTTTCCAATGGATTTAAAACGAGCATGTAATATTCCACTGGCTGAGTTTGTGGGTGTGTGTGTTTATATATAATTAACTAAATCTATAGCAATATTTCTGAGTTTACGAAAAATTATTTGAGTGGCTCCGATACAGTTTAATATTTTTCCAAATAGCCCAAAATTCATTTCTCTTGTTTTTCTGTTTTCTTGTAACATAAATTAGTAAAAATATTATATAATGCAGGCCCCTACATTAATCCACAGAGAACTAACTATAAACAACGTTTAATTTATTCTGAATGATTTTACTGCTCGTAGAAGATTCGCCGTGAAGTGAAGGATTTTGAGATTGTAGAAAGTAATTTTATTAATTTCAGAAACCATACGGCTCATAGTGTGATTCAGATAAAGTAGTGAATTCCTCTCTAGGATATATCTTGTTTTAAGTTCTGATTTGGTAAGAACAATAGCGGTACAGTAAAGAGAAAGAGAGAGAGTTGGTGAGAGAGAGAGAGAGAGAGAGAGAGAGAGAGAGAGAGGAGGCCGAGGAGAGAAGAAGAGAAAGTTAGACAGACAAAGAGCCAGAATAAGGCGTAATAGTAGTAGTAGTAGTAGCAGCAGCAGTAGTAGTAGTAGTAGTAGTAGTAGTAGTAGTAGTAGTAGTAGTAGTAGTAGTAGTAGTAGTAGTAGTAGTAGTAGTAGTAGTAGTAGTAGTAGTAGTAGTAGTAGTAGTAGTAGTAGTAGTAGTAGTAGTAGTAGTAGTAGTAGTAGTAGTAGTAGTAGTAGTAGTAGTAGTAGTAGTAGTAGTAGTAGTAGTAGTAGTAGTAGTAGTAGTAGTAGCAGCAGCAGCAGTAGTAGTAGTAATAGTAGTTGTAGCAGCAGCAGCAGCAGCAGCAGTAGTAGTAGTAGTAGTAGTAGTAGTAGTAGTAGTAGTAGTAGTAGTAGTAGTAGTAGTAGTAGTAGTAGTAGTAGTAGTAGTAGTAGTAGTAGTAGTAGTAGTAGTAGTAGTAGTAGTAGTAGTAGTAGTAGTAGTAGTAGTTGTAGCAGCAGCAGTCCAGCCAGACAGATGGAACTGGACGAGGCCCACATCCTGAAGAGGATAATCTGCTAGTAATAGTTACGTAACTCAACAGAACTTAGCGTCTAGCTATAATAATAATATCACTCTACAGATTAATATTGATAATGAATTTAAAAATAAAATTAATGGCAAACAATTTATAAATGGGTACACATTTAGAAGACGCTCTATGCTCATGCACTGTATATATGCCCTATTTCATAAGAGCAATGATAACTGTAATTTAATAAATATACTTAAAATAGGCAAACATACTTAAAATTAAATTAAAGACTGTACATGTATGAGAAAAGATAACAATCCTCTTAAAATAAACGTACAAATTTATCAAGCCACTGGCTTGCTCTAACTCAAATCAAGATCTGCAACATTCAACATCAATTTACCCCGAATCACGGAGGTATACAGCAAAAATAATAAAATCAAGGCAGAGAGTCAGTATGCATATAATGTATCTATGTGAAATTAAAAGAAAAATAAAAACGGTCTGAAATTTTGAAAGGAAAAATAAATGATTAGTTGAATAAATTACGGTCCACAACTGCTGTGTGGTCAAATGTTCTAATAAAGCTGCAAATAATTTTT
>JAWDGP010003467.1:0-12555 GCA_033675545.1 Elysia crispata
TACAACTACAACAAGTAAAAACACAACTACAACTACATCAGGTACAACTACAACTGCAAAAAGTACAAGTACAACTACAACTACAATAAGTACAACACAACTAGAACTACAAGAAGTACAACTACAATTATAACTACAAAAAGTACAACTACAATTATAACTACAACAAGTACAACTACAACTACAACTACAACAAGTACAACTACAACTGCAAGAAATACAACTTCAACTACAACTACAAAAAGAACAAATATAAAACTAACTATTACAAGTACAACTACAACCAAAACAAGTACAAGTACAACTAAATCTACAACAAGTACTAGTACAATAAAAACAATTACAAGTACATCTACAACAAGTAGAAATAAAGTACAATTGCAACAAAGACAAGTACAACTAAACTAACACAAGTTTCGTTACAACTACACATACAACAAGTACAAGTATAACTACAACTACAACAAGTACAAGTACAACTACAACTACAACAAGTACAACTACAACTACATCTACAACAAATACAAACTACAAGTACATAATTAGAGCTACAAAAAGTACAAGTACAACTAACAACTACAAGTACAACTACAACTACAACTTTATTAAGTAAAAGTACAACTACAACAAGTACAAGTACAACTAACTACAATTTCAACAAGTACAGTTACAACTACAACAAGTAGAAGTAAAACTACAACTACAACAAGTACAACGACAATAACTACAAGTCCTACTAAAAAGTACAATTAAAACTACAACTAAAACAAGTACAAGTATAACTACAACTACAACAAGTACAGGTACAACTTAACATACAACTACAACAAAAAAAGTGTATAACTACAACTACAACAAGTACAAGTACAACTACAACTACAAAAGTACAACTACAACTACTGTAACAACATCAAGTACAAGTACAACTACAATGAAGTACAATCACAACTACAACTACAACAAGTACAACTACAACTACAACTAGAACAAGTACAACAACAACTACAACTATAACATGTACAACTACAGTTTCAACAACAAAAAGTACAATTACAACTAAAACTACAACAAGAACAATTACAACTCCAACTCCAATAAGAACAACTAAAACTCTAACTACAACAAGTACAAGTACAACTACAACTAATACAAGTACAACTACAACTAAAAAAAGAACAAGTAAAAAAACAACTAAAACAAGTACAAGTACAACTACAACTGCAGCAGTACAAGTACAACTAAAACAAGTACAAATACAACTACAACTACAACAAGTACAGTTACAACTTAAATAAGTACAACTACAACTACAACAAGTACAACTACAATTACAACTATAAGAAGTACAAGTATAACTACAACTACAACAAGTAGAACTACAACTACAACTACAACAAGTACAAGGCTAACTACAACTACAATAAGTACAAAAACAACTACAAGTACAAGAAGTACAGGTAGAATTACAACTACAACAAGGACAAAAACAACTACAACTACAACAAATACATTTACAATTACAACAAGTACAAGTACAACTACAACTACAACAAGTGCAACTACAGCTACAACAAGAGCAACTACAACTACAACAGGTACAAACAAAACTACAACTACAACAAGTACAACTACATCTACAACTGCAGCAAGTACAAGTACAAATACAACTACAACAAGTACAAATACACCTAAAACAAGTACAAATACAAGTCCAACAAAAACAAGTTTTACTACACCTACAACAAGTACAACTACAACTACAACTACAACAAGTACAAGGAAAACTAAAACAAGTACAACTACAACTACAACTACAACAAGTAAAATTACAACTACAACTACAACAAGTACAACTACAACTAAAATTACAACAAGTACAAGTACAACTAGAACTACAACAAGTTTAAGTACAACTTCAACTACAACAATTGCAATTACAAATACAACTTCAACAAGTGTAAGTACAACTACAACTACAACAACTTCATGTTTAACTACAACTAGAACAAGTAAAACTACAACTACTAAAGTACAAGTACAAGTACAACTACAACAAGTAAAACTACAACTACTACTAAAAGAAAAAAACTACAACTACAACAAGTATAATTATAACTACAACTACAACAAGAAAAACTACAACTACAAGTACAACAAGTACAACAACAACTATAACTACAAGAAGTACAACTACAACTACAATTTACAAAAAGTATAACTACACCTACAACTGCAACAAGTACAAGTTCAACTACAACTACAAGAAGTTAAACTACAAATACAACTACAACAAGTACATTTACAACTACAACAAATACAAGTACAACTACAACTACAACAATTACAACTACAACTACAAAAATAAAGATACAACTACAAACTACAACAAGTACAACTACAACTACAACTACACAAGTACAACTACAACTACAACAAGTACAACTACACAACTACAACAAGTACAAATAATACTACAACTACAATAAATACAACTACAACTACAACAAGTAGAACTATAACTTAAACTACAACAAGTACAAATACAACTACAACTACAAGAAATACAACTACAATTACAACTACAACAAGTTCGACTACAACTACAACAAGAACAAGTACAATTACAACTACAACAAGTACAAGTAACAACTACAAAAATCAAGTACAAGTACAACTACAACTACAACAAGTACAAAAACAACTACAACTACAACAAGTACATTTACAACTACAACAAGTACAAGTACAACCAATACAACAAGTACAACCAAAAATACAACTACAACAAGTACAAGTACAACTACAACAACGAAAACTACAACTACAACAAGTACAACTACAACTACAACACCAAAAAGTACAAGTACAACAAGTACAACTACAACTACAACTACAACAATTACAATACAACTACAACTACAACTAAAACTACAACAAGTACAACTACAACTACAACAAGTACAAATACAACTACAACAGCAATAAGTACAAGGACAACTACAACTACAACAAAAACATTTACAACTACAACTACACAAAGTACAACTACAACTACAACATGTACAACTACAAATACAACAAGTACAAGTACAACTACAACTACAACAAGTACAACTATAACTACAACTACAACAATACATTTACAATTCCAACTACAACAAGTACAACTACAACTACAACAAGTACAACTACAACTATAAGTCCAACAAATACAACTACAACTACAACAAGTACAACTACAACTACAACTACAACAAGTACAAGTACAACTACAACTACAACAATAACAACTACAACTAAAACAGTACAAGTAAAACTACAAGTACAACAAGTACAACTACAACTACAACTACAATAAGTACAACTACAACTATAACTACAACAAGTAACAAGTACAACTAGAACAGGTACAAGTACAACTACACTACAACTACAAGAAGTACAAGTATAAATACAACTACATTAATTACAACTAGAACTACAACTACAACAAGAACAACTCCAACTACAACAAGTACAACAAGTAAAGGTACAACTACAAGTACAAAAAAGTACAAGTACAACTTACAACTACAACAAGTCCAAGTACAACTACAACTACAACAACAAAAACTACAACTACAACAAGTACAACTACAACAAGCACAACCACAACAAGTACAACTACAGCAAGTAGAAGTACAACTACAACTACAACATATACAACATCAACTACAACAAGTACAAGTACAACTACAACAACAACAAGTACAGGTTTAACTACAACTAAAACAAGTACAATCACAACTAAAAAAAGTACAACTGCAACTACAACAGTACAATTACAACAACAACTTGAACAAGTACAACTACAACTAGAACTACAACAAGTACAATTACAACTACAACTACAACAAGTACATGTACAACTAAAACAAATACAAATACAACTACAACATCAACAAGTACAACAACAACAACAACAACTACAACTACTACTACAACAAGTAAAACTAAAACAACAACTACAACAACGACAATTACAACTACAACAACAACAACAAGTACAATCTAAAACTACAACAAGTACAACTATAACGAAAAAAGTTTAAGTACAACTACAACTACAACAAGTACAAGTACAACTACAACTACAACAAGTACAAACACAACTAGTAAGAAGTACAAGTACAACTACAACAAGTACAGTACAACTACAACAAGTACTACAACAAAAACAACTACAGCAAGTACAACTACAACAATTACAACTACAACTACATCTACAACTACAACAAATAAAAGAAAAACTACAATTACAACGAGTTCAAGTACAACTGCAACTATAACAAGTACAACTACAACTAAAACAAGTTTAACTACAACTACAACAAGTACAGTTACAACTGCAACAAGTACAAGTACAACTACAACTACAGCAAGTAAAACTACAACTATAACAAGTACAAGTACAACCACAACTAAAACCACGTTTAGTACAAATAAAAGTACAACTTCAACAAGTACAGTTACAACTACAAGAAGTACAAGTACAACAACTACAAAAATTACAAGTACAACTGCAACTACAACAAGTACAAGTACAACTACAACTACATCAGGTATAAGTACAACTACAACTACAACTAGTACTAGTATAACTACAACTACAAAAGGTATAGTTGTACTTGTTGTAGTTATAGTTGTACTTGTTGTAGTTGAAGTTGTACTTGTACTTCTTGCAGTTTTAGTTGTACTGGTTGTAGTTGTAGTTGAGGTTATACTTGTTGTAGTTGAAGTTGTAGTTGTACTTGTTGTAGTTGTAGTTCTACTTGTTGTAGTTGTAGTTGTATTTAAATTTGTTCTAGTTATAGTTGTACTTGTTCCTGTTGTAGTTGCAGTTGTACTTGTAATTCTTGTGTTTTTAGTTATACTTGTACTTGTACCGGTACTTGTTGTAGTTGTAGTTGTACTTGTACTTGTTGTAGATGTAGATGTAGTTCTACTGGTTGTAGTTGTAGTTGAGGTTGTACTTGTTGTAGTTGAAGTTGCAGTTGTATTTGTTGTAGTTGTAGTTGTACTTGTTGTAGTTGTAGTTGTATTTCAACTTGTTCTAGTTATAGTTGTACTTGTACTTATTGTAGTTGTAGTTGTACTTGTTGTAGTTATAGTTGTAGTTTTACTTTCTGTAGTTGTAGTTATACTTGTACTTGTTGTAGTTGTAACTGTACTTGTTGTAGTTGTACTTGTATTGTACTTAATGTAGTTTTAGTTGTGGTTGTACTTGTTGTAGTTGTAGTTGTACTTGTACTTGGTGCAGTTGTAGTTGTACTTGTTGTAATTGTACTTGTACCTGATTTAGTTGTAGTTGTACTTGTTTTTGTTTTAGTTGTACTTCAACGTGTTGTAGTTTCAGTTGTACTTGTACTTGTTGCAGTTGAAGTTGTACTTGTACTTATTGTAGTTTTAGTTGTACTTGTTGTAATTGTATTTGTACTTGTACCAGTTATAGGTGAAGTTTTACTTGTACTTATTGTAGTTTTAGTTGTACTTGTACTTGTTGTAGTTGTAGTTGTACTTGTACTTGTTGTAGTTGTAGTTGTACTTGTACTTTTTGTATTTGTACTTGTATATGTTGTGGTTGTACTTGTACTTGTACTTGTTGTAATTGTAGTTTTACTATTACTTTTTGTAATTGTAGTTGTACTTGTACATGGTGTTGTTTTAGTTGTAGTTGTACTTGTTGTAGTTATAGTTGTAGTTGTTGTAGTTATAGTTAGAGTTGTACTTGTTGCAGTTGTAGTTGTGTTTGTACTTGTTGCACATATAGTTGTATATATACTTGTTGCAGTTTTAGTTGTACTTGTTATAGTTGTACTTGTAATTGATGTAGTTGTAGTTGTACTTGTACTTGTTGTAGTTGTAGTTTTACTTGTAATTTTTGTAAATGTACTTGTACTTGTTGTAGTTTAAGTTGTAGTTGTACATGTTGTAGCTCTAGCTCATGTTGTACTTGTTGTAGTTATAGTTGTACTTGTACTTGTAATTCTACTGTTTTAGTTGTGCATGTACTTGATGTAGTTGTAGCTATACTTGTACTTTTTGTAGTTGTAGTTGTACTAGTACTTATTGTAGTTATAGTTGTAGTTTAACATGTTGTAGCTGTAGTTCTAGTTGTACTTGTTGTAGTTGTAGTTCTACTTGTACTTGTAATTGTACTGATGTAGTTGTATTTGTAGTTGTACTTGTTGTAGTTGAGTTTGTACTTGTACTTGTTGTAGTTGTACTTGTATATTTATTCTGTTGTAGTTGTAGTTGTACTTGTACATAATGTAGTTGTAGTTGTTGTTGTACTTGTTGTAGTTGTAGTTGTACTTGTACTTGTTGTAGTTGTAAATGTACTTGTTGTAGTTGTAGTTGTTTTGTACTTGTTGTAGTTGTAACTATACTTGTACTTCTTGTACTTGTAGTTCTACTTGTACTTGTTGTAGTTGTAATTAGCCTTGTACTTGTTGTAGTTGTAGTTGTAGTTGTACTTGTTGTAGTTGTAGTTGTAGTTGTACTGTTGTAGTTGTAGATGTACTTGTACTAGTTGTAGTTGTAGATGTACTTGTTGTAGTTGTACTTGTACTTGTACTTAATGTAGTTTGAGTTGTGGTTGTACTTGTTGTAGTTGTAGTTATAGTTGTAGTTGTACATGTAAATCTAGTTGTAGTTGTACTTGTCCTACTTGCAAATGTACTTGTTGTAGTTGTACTTGTACTTGTACTTGTTGTAGTTCTATTTGTACTTGTTGTAGTTGTAGTTGTAATAGTACTTGTTGCAGTTGTAGTTGCACTTGTTGTAGTTGTACTTGTTTTAGTTGTACTTGTACTTGATCCAGTTTTAGATGTACTTGTTCTTGTTGTACTTTTAGTTGTACTTGTACACGTTGTAGTTGTAGTTGTACTTGTTGTAGTTGTACTTGTACTTGTACTTGTAGTTGTATTTTTTGTAGTTGTAATTGTACTTGTTGTACTTGTAGTTGTAGTTGTGTTTTTTGTAGTTGTAATTGTACTTGTTGTAGTTGTACTTGTACTTGTTGTATTTGTAAATGTAGTTATTGTAGTTGTAGTTGTTTTTGTACTTGTTGTATTTGAAGTTGTACTTGTACTTGTTGTAGTTGTAATTGTACTTGCACTTTTTGTTGTTGTAGTTGTACTTGTTGTAGTTGTAGTTGTACTTGTACTTGTTGTAATTCTAAATGTACTTGTTGTAGTTTAATTGTTTTTGTACTTATTGTAGTTGTAGTTGTACTTGTACCTGATGTAGTTGTAGTTGTACTTGTCCTTGTTGACGTTGTAGTTGCAGTTTTACTTGTTTTAGATTTAACTGTACTGTTGAGGTTCTAGTTGTACTTGTACATGTTGTAGTTGTAAATGTGCTTGTTGTAGTTGTACTTGTTTTTGTAGTTGTTGTATTTGTAGTTGTAGTTTTACTTGTAGTAGATGTAGATGTAGTTGTACTTGTTGTAGTTGTACTTGTACTTGTACTTAAAGTAGTTGTACTTGTACTTCTTTTAGTTGAAGTTGTACTTGTACATGTTGTAGTTTTAGTTGTAATTGTACTTGTTGTAGTTATAGTTGTAGTTGTTGTAGTTGTAGTTGTACTTGCTGTTGTTGTAGTTGTAGTTGTACATGTTGTAGTTATAGTTCTAGTTGTGTTTGTTGCAGTTTTAGTTGTGTTTGTACTTGTTGTACATATAGTTGTATATATACTTGTTGCAGTTATAGTTGTACTTGTTATAGTTGTACTTGTACTTGATGTAGTTGTAGTTGTACTTGGTGTAGTTGTAGTTGTACTTGTAATTTTTGTAAATGTAGTTGTACTTGTTGTAGTTGTAGTTGTAGTTGTACTTGTTGTAGTTGTAGTTGTACTTGTACTTGTACTTCTTGTAGTTGAAGTTGTAGTTGTACATGTTGTAGCTCTAGCTCTTGTTGTACTTGTTGTACTTGTAGTTGTACTTGTACTTGTAATTCTACCGTTGTAGTTGTCAATGTACTTGATGTAGTTATAAATATACTTGTTTTTTTAATTGTAGTTGTACTTGTACTTGTTGTAGTTCTACATGTTATAGCTGTAGTTCTAGTTGTACTTGTTGTAGTTGTAGTTCTACTTGTACTTGTAATTGTACTGTTTTAGTTGTATTTGTAGTTGTACTTGTTGTAGTTGAGTTTGTACTTGTACTTGTTGTACTTGTACTTGTACTTGTTGTAGTTGTAGTTGTACTTGTATTTGTTGTAGTTGTAGTTGTACTTGTACTTGTTGTAGTTGTAAATGTACTTGTTGTAGTTGTAGTTGTTTTGTACTTGTTGTAGTTGTAACTATACTTGTACTTCTTGTACTTGTAGTTTTACTTGTACTTGTTGTAGTTGTAATTAGCCTTGTACTTGTTGTAGTTTGAGTTGTGGTTGTACTTGTTGTAGTTGTAGTTGTAGTTGTAGTTGTACATGTAAATGTAGTTGTAGTTGTACTTGTTCTTTTTGTAAATGTACTTGTTGTAGTTGTACTTGTACTTGTACTTGTTGTAGTTGTACTTGTACTTGTTGTAGTTGTAGTTGTAATTGTACTTGTTGCAGTTGTAGTTGCACTTGTTGTAGTTGTACTTGTTTTAGTTGTACTTGTACTTGATCTAGTTTTAGATGTACTTGTTCTTGTTGTACTTGTAGTTGTACTTGTACACGTTGTAGTTGTAGTTGTACTTGTACTTGTACTTGTAGTTGTAGTTGTATTTTTTGTAATTGTAATTGTACTTGTTGTACTTGCAGTTGTAGTTGTGTTTTTCGTAGTTGTAATTGTACTTGTTGTAGTTGTACTTGTACTTGTTGTATTTGTAAATGTAGTTATTGTAGTTGTAGTTGTTTTTGTACTTGTTGTATTTGAAGTTGTACTTGTACTTGTTGTAGTTGAAATTGTACTTGCACTTGTTGTAGTTGTAGTTATACTTGTTCTTGTTGTAGGTGTACTTTTAGTTGTACTTGTTGTATTTATAGTTGTAGTTGTACATGTTTTAGTTGTATTTGTAGTTCTTCTTGTTGTAGTTATAGTTGTAGTTAAACTTATTGTAGTTGTAGTTGTGTTTCTATTTATTGCAGTTGTAGTTGTAGTTGTACTTGTAAAGTAAGTTGAAGTTGTACTTGTTGTAGTTGTAACTATACTTGATGTAGTTGTAGTTGTAACTTGTACTTGTTGTAGTTGTACTTATACTTTATGTAGTAACTACAATACAACAACCATTACAAGCTACAATTAAATGCAACAGCCATCAACTACAACTAAAAACAACACAAAAGCTAACAACTACAAAAACAACAACAAGCTAAATGCTACCTTCACTCAATACCATCAACTATTAACAAATCAGCAAACAACAAGCTAGCTGCAACATGTAACTGCAGCAATACAGCCCCATACAGCTACAGCAGAGCTCTTCAACACAGCAATACAGCCAAAAATACAGCAATGGCTAAATTTAAAAGAACAGAACAGCTACATTATTAATACAACTTCAAGCCCCAATGGCTACAAACTTAATACAACACAGCTAAGTAAATTCCCCAGGCAAAAACTGGGTTTGAGAATACAGCTAGGCTAGGCTAGCTACAGCAAGTACGACAGCTACAGCAGTACCAGTACAAGTACAACAACGCTACAGACCCCACGCTACAACAGCAGAACAGCTACAGTAAATTTACAGCTGGAAACCAGCTACAGCAATACAGCTACAGCTACAGCTACAGCTGACACAGCTGGTGCTGCAGCTACAGCTACAGCATTTTGGCTAACGTATTTAGCTGGTACTGGTCCCTTACAACTGCAAAAAACTGGTATACACCACTAACCCCATCAATAAATACTATACAACGGCAAATTGAAAACACTGACGACGACGCGACGGAACCTGACATGTTGACTTCGGCCTCTACCGGAAGTGCTGGTGCAATTACTGACCTGACTACAACGAACCACGACTACGGCTGTGACTACGACGATATGACTCCGTTTGAAAATTGTCTGACGCGATGCGGCCCGCGACGTCGATTGCGAAGTACTGTTTATGACAGTACGGTACGACGGTATTTATGTGTTGTGGAACGAACATGACCGTGCAGGCGAACGATGACCCGCGACGTGTACGATTACGACGACGACGGTGGTGGCCTGACGACTGACCTTGACTTACCTGACGACGATTACGACAAGGAACGCAGCGGTGCGACTCGACTGAAGATTGCGAAGTACGGCTGCGCAGGGCGCCGCGGACTACGTCTGCGTCTACTGCAGGTAAACGCAGGCTACAGTACCGACGACTACGAAGACGATGCCTTTGACGAGCACGACGGGGCAAGACAGACGAGGCGACTGGGCAATGCAACCCGTCGGTGCTGGTGACGATCGAACTGTTTGGTGCGTTGGAGACCGCGACGAACAGTACGATACGACGACGACACGACGACGGGGATGCCAGGCTGATTACGACTCGGTGCAATACGGCTTCGGTGATCGATTTTGAAAACGACTGCAATACGTTTGCAGGTACAGTGATACAGTGCAACGGAACGCGATGGCTGAAAACGCGACCTGACGGTGTGACACATTTTATTTACGCAAAGATACTGAAATTATTCGCGTACAGTGAGAACGCATTTTGACAATTTCTGTCTATTTGACGTGCCGCAGAACATTTAGAGAAATTTTGACGAAATTTAAATCTGAGGCTGGATCAATTACGAAGTACAAAACGAGTGTAATTTATTGAAATTATGATGACTAAAGATATTTGCAAACACGAACGGAAATTTTGAATAGGTGCAATTTGGTGGGGCGGGGGGGGGGGTACGGCTGGCTAGACCCCGTGAGCACTACAAGTACGACATTGCAACCAGGCCCGTTGGTAGGCTGAAATTGGCGGGACGTCTGGCCGGGTGGAGTTACGTCTACAGCCTGTTTGTGCAAGCCACAGCTACAACCCATCAGCTACAACTACGGCTACAACACAGCGGAGACCACGGCAACAGAGCAGAAACAGAACACAGGCAAGAACACGAGCTGCTAGTTTGACAACAATGCTGGCTACAACAACAAGTACGTCTTCCCCAGCAATGCAAGTACAACCCATTGTGAAAATTTCTTCAGCAACACAAGCGCAACAATTACATACAACCTACAATTTAAACTGAACATATACCCACATTAAAGGCAATGGTGAACTACAGCAGACACAGCGGAGCTGAGCCTGACATGACCAAACTACAACTATAACTACAATAAGCTATAGTACAACAGATATGAACACACACGTTTATGTAATACAATTATGTTGTAGGAAAAAGTATTCTGAATTTTGGGGAAATAGAAAAAAAATTATACAATTGAATAGGGAAAGTGAAATTAATAAACAAATAGACTAAAGAAAATGTTGTGGGGAAGGACCTTAATTGGTGAGAAAGAAATTTGTTTTAAATTACAAAAGTAAAGACTAACCTAATAGTAATACACAACTCTTTCACACATTCTACAAATATTTAAAACTTGAAGCAACATTATTTGGTGCAGTGAATAAAAACTTGTTGAGGAGGCCTGGTCGTTTTTAAAAAAAAAAAAAAAAAAAAAAAAAAAGAAAGAAAAAAGAGGCTATGCGCTTTCCACTAAAACAAAGAATATTCTTTAACAAGTTAAGCATAACGGTTGCTATGGTTATGGCGGCCATATTGGATTTTGTTCCCAAACAGGTCATTTTGAGAAGTTAAATGGGGGAAAAATACAACGGATGGATCAACAATACATTTCGAAGGTTAAAAAACATTTTTATATGAAATCAGACAATTATTTTAGGTTTTATATTTAACACTTTTATTCGTTTCAATGTTAAATGCCCCAATCAAGTCAAAGAGATGTATTGGATTTCTCGAGAGAGTAAAAATTCTGTTGCAGTCTTAGTTACACACGTTTACGTAATACAATTATGTTGTAGGAAAAATTATTCCTGAATTTTTGGGAAATAGAAAAAAAATTCTTGAATTGAATAGAAAGTGAAATTAATTAAACAAATAGACTAAAGAAAATGTTGTGGGAAGGACCTTAGTGGTGAGAAGAAATTTGTTTTAAATTACAAAGTAAAAGACTAACCTAATAGTAATACACAACTCTTTTCACATTCTAAAAATATTTAAAACTTGAAGCTTAAATTATTGAGTGCAGTGAATAAAAACCTGGCCAGAGAGCCTGGTCGTTTCCAAAAAAAAAAAAAAAAAAAAAGGAAAGAAAGAAAAAAAGAAGTATGCGCTCTCTTGAAAAAGACTTTGTCTTAAAATCACCACTAAAACCAAGAATATTCTTTAACAATTTAGCATAGCAGTTTGCTTATAGTTACGGCAGCCATATCAAGATTTTGTTCTCAAACTGTTCATTATGACAAGTTAAATGGGGAAAAATGCAACGGATGGATCAACAATACCTTTTGAAAGTTTAAAAACATTTTTTACAGCAAAATCCGATAATTATTTTAGGTTTTATATGAAACACTTTTATAGTTTC
>JAWDGP010003468.1:0-57500 GCA_033675545.1 Elysia crispata
GTAACTGAAACTGTGAAAACATAAGCGTGGGTCAAGGGCTACAATCTTTTTTTTTTCTGTCTGTAACAGTATAAGGTGGATAGTAAGGTTTACATAGGATTGCGAAAAAGTCATTTGATACATGATACAGCATTCCAGGAACGTACCTGGCTGGGAAATACTGAATTGCTCTTGGGGAAAATAAAAGCCGGTAGCATCTGAGAGAATGTGGAAGAAAATTTCAGCTTCGCGATCCGACACACATGAGTTTAAATTGTATTTTTAGGAATATATTTATTGAATGATAAATATTGGTCTAAATTTGAGCTGTAGACCACCTTTGAGTCATGCTAGAATAATTATACTGAATTGATTAAATTTATGTTCTACAGAAACATAACTTCAAATAAAATATAACTGATAAACTTTTGAATAGAAATACATTTTTACGTAAAAACTTAACAGGTGTGAGTACCCAATAAAAATAAACCTTTTGACCAAATTCACTTAAAAGCATAATGCAGTAAATTTGTTTAGACTTATGTTTACACAGGATATTTTAGGACAAATTTACTTAAATGAAGACGTTCAACACTCTTTGAGTTTTGCATAAGTCATCTTTTTTTTATAAAGATACAATTGTATATGATACTATGAATGTAGCATATATACAGGTGTGCGGTACTTAATTGCTTCAAAATTAACTATTTATAAGTCATCGGTTAGTTGAAAGAAGAATATGAGGGTTGATACAACGACAGTAAGGTGTAATATTTTGGAAGAGGAAAGAAAACCAATGAAATTATTTAAAAAAAAAATGGATTGTTTATTAGATTTAGGGGTAGTAGATTAAGCATGCATCACATAGTGCTTGTTGGTAATCAGAATAAAAACAAATATAATTTGTAAGTTACTGGGAAGTTGACCATTTTGCGACGTGTTTTATTAAAACTATATGAGGACCAAAAAGAACAGACTTATAATGGATCATAAACCTCATATTAAATAGGAAGTAGGAGTCTAAATTTCTATTTATTAGTCTTTTTTTTATCTTTGCGTGAAAGATCATTTCCAAAACGTACTTGAAAAAACCCAAACCAGTAAGGATTATTCTGCCCTTAAAGGGATTTATGAAGATTGAGTGAAATTCACAGTGCTATTATTTTTACTATTAATGCGAGATTGTAAAATCTGACCCTGCTGTTTTATACATTCATAAGAACCAACAGTGGCATTACGCGTTTTCTTGCGATAACAAAGTTTGCATTTACAAGTGTTAAGCATGATCAGCAAATCCAGTTTCTAACGTCTTGTACAAATCAACTGTTACGTGAACTTCAAAATTTGACTCTAGTTCAACTTCATGCTAAATTTGCTTTACAAGAAAAGAATTTCTAGAAATACTTGAATTTGCTTTCTTTCCAGTTAACAAGTTTGCAGTTTCCTAACGACCAGAAAGATTTGTAAAAAAAAATAATGTGAAAGCTCGGTATATATTGATAGATTACCCTGACAGAAAGAAAAAGTGAATTTTTAAAGGGATCAAAACGATAGGCTCATAATTAAAAAAAAAAAAACAAAAACAAAAACCCAAAGACCTTTACTAATTTAAGAGGAAGAAAAAAGAAATAAGCTGCTCGATACATTAGCATGTATCATGTATGTGCTAGTAAAGATGAGCTAATGAGCAATGAATATAATAAGAGTGAAAGTTGGCAACTCTTAAGACTTCAAGATCTCCATTTTATAGCAACAGGAGTTATAAAACAAATAACAGAAAGAAAAAAAAAACGACTAAAAAAATTACAGGATAAGGAAACGAAATACACCATCCGTGACTATGGAACTGACACGCCGTATATTGAGAGGGTGAAGGGAGACGGCTACCTTCTTGTTCTCTTGTGGTCTTCTCCTCACGGGAGTTTCGGCCGGCGTCGAAGTTCGCACCGTCTTCACCTTGTAGTCGTGAACCAGACGCTTGTTGGCCGCCGATTTGATGCGGGCGATGTCGTACGGGCGGACAATGGCTATAGGTGTGCTCGTGGCGGCCCGCCGATCGGCGAATGGGTTGTGTTCGTCACGTGGGTCTGGTGTGCGGCGTTTCGGCGCCGCCGACTGTACCCTTGAGGCCGGTCTTGGCGTTTTCGGAGCTGTTGGAATCCTTGCAGCAGTTTATTAGGTGTTGGCGATCGTGGAATTGGCGGTTTTGGCGCTTTTTGATCTGTCTTAGCAGATTTTGGTTTCGTTCTTGTAGCATCAAGTAAAGAAGAAGTCGTAATTTTAAAAAGTGCTCCACTTGTGGGACGAATTCTGCTTTCGTAACTGGTTATCGTTGTTGTAGAGGGTCGTCATGCCGTCTTTGGTTCGTCTTTTTGAGAGTTCTCGTTACTTCCTTCCTGTGATGGTTTCTTTTCTGTTTCAGCTTTCTCTTTGTCATCCGGCGCAATGGTCTCTTTTCCAGTGTCCGCAGCTCCAAAACCCTTGGGTGGTCCAGATCTAGCCGTAATCTCCTCTTTTTTTGCAGCTTTGGCTATTTTGGGTGGGTTGGATTTTTGTGGACTTTGTTTCTTTGTCACGTTTGGCTTTCCTAATGTTTGTTTTGAAGGATACGGTTCGAGTGGTGTTTTCGACGGAGGTTTTTTGCCTCTCTCCGACTTTAAGATACTGCTTTTAGGCCGTTTCGAGTTTTGTTCTAATGTTTGTTTTTCCACCGAAGGTTTTGAAGGAGCAGTTTAATTAGGAAGCAAAAGTACTCCTTGTGTAACTTCTGTACCACTATCAGATACATTGGTCTCTATTGTTTTCTATTTCCGATGCTCTTGGCACTTTTGTATTCGTGTCTTGAAATTGATTTTTTTTTATTCCAATGCGTACTTTTCTTATCTTTCCCATTTTCCTCAAATGGAGCCGGTGATGCATTATGACTTGGGAAAGGATTTTTACTGTCCTCAATATTTTGAGAAGTTTTAATTTTAAAAGAAGTCTGATTTGTATCTTTGTTTTCTATGATTCTATGGCTGAGATTTTAGCTTGAGGATTCTTCTTTTCATTTGGAACTTAAAATTTTACATTATCATAACCTTTAGGTTTATTTTCGTTTGCAATTTCAGTGCGTGCACTATGACCAGATTTTTTTCCTGCATCATTATTCTCTTGCTGGATTGTGGGGCTCCTGGAAGCGGTACTGCTACCGCTGTAACATATACTCCAAAACCAACAAGGGCATGGGGTAGAGAGTTAGCGACATCAAATACAACAAAATTTTGTCTCCTTTTGAGTAATATATTTATAAACATGATTCAATAGGCGAAATATTATGTGCTTGAAAAAACCTGAGGTCTTGTTTTCCCTTTAGTTAATCTTACTCTACTTCCAATGACTTTAAAATTTCAATATATATGTAGATCTTTATTAAAAATTAGGTGATTGATCTGACAAAGGCTATATGTAGATCGACGATCTCGTGCCTCTATTGCATCGGATAGACTAGGCCTTGATTACACTGGTTTTGCTAAATAATTACATGTTTTGATTTAAGAATATTTTGCAAATCTATAAATCTAGATCTAGATCTAGCACTAATAGTCTTAAGTAAACGGCACAATAATCACTGCTTCGGGCGTTTTAATCAGACGTACTCGAACTAGATCTAGCTTGATACAAGTCTAGACATGTAGAGTGCACCTTTATATTTTGGAGTCATGTATTTAAATATATTTACAGAGTAAATTTATGGATGCCTCGTATTATTTAAGTGATTTATTTTTAAAACATGATAATGAAAGACGGCAGTTTGAGTGATCTCTTACGACCTCAGACCTTAGGCGCCGATTGCACGCCGGAATTTAGTTAAAACTGTCTAAGTTTCGCCATTTTTTTTTGTTGAAAATTTTGTTGGCTTAAATCTGAGTAGAGAATTAATCACGTAAATTTTAAATATTTATATATAGGCCAGGAAAAATGCGGGCACGGTGCCCTTTTATGCTTGTTAAAGGAAGTTTGCTGTGACCTAAACTAATATGTCGAACGACCCTAGCAACCACTGAAACGAAAGGACATAAAAATTGATGTTTTTGCTCAGTCTGGACATCTGCGTGTACTCATTAACCTGTTTACGTGGGTTTTGCCATGCTTTTTTAAGGCTTGGAACTGGCCTTGCGTTGATTCTGGTATTGTTGTTTAGCCTAGATTAAATTGAACAAACAAACAAATATAAAAAAAAAAGATCGAAATGGGTCTACTAGATCTAGAGCTAATGCTATTTCATCGATCCATATTAAAAAAAAAAAAATAGATCTCGTGTCTAGATCTAGATCTAGATCTCGTTTGAATCTAGATCTAGATTCTAATGTAGATAAAGATCTAATCTAGATCTAGATCTAGATCAAGATAAATCTCCACCATTTCCAAGAAAGCTGTACCCGGCACAGATTAAGGACAACGTGTCCTCATTAACCTGTGGTACCCGGCAAGATTCGAATTTTGAAGTTTCATAGGGGAAAATAAATGCACAATTATCCCAGATTTTAGTATAAGTATAGATCTAGATCTAAATCTTATTTAGTCAAGATAGACCTTCTTTTTAATTAAATGGTCCATTTCAGTTTTCTTTTAATAAAAATGTAAAGATGATGAAATTTATTTTGCATCATGAATGACTGTACAGAACAAATGTTACATGGCTAGAAACCTTATGAATTGGGAATCCTGACTGTTACCACGATGGATTGGATGTACCAATAAATAATTTCGATAGATCTAAATGACGACTGTTTGAATCTGGAGGAAGGTGAGCTGAGAGAGAGACAGTTACCACTACCCACATTCACATGTTTAAGTCTGTCTGTCTGTCTATCTGTCTGTCTGTCTGTCTGTCTGTCTGTCTCTCTCTGTCTCTCTCTCTCTCTCTCTCTCTCTCTCTCTCTCTCTCTCTCTCTCAGTACAACTCAAGGGCTGGATCAAATTAATAATAACCTACCAAGTTATCAATCAGGTGCCCTGCTCTTTAGCATGCGATAATAACCTTCCAGGCATCTCTGTCCCCTGGCGCTATAAGTACATAACTGTCACTTACTTTTAGCCCCTTTGATAGTCCATCCAACATTTTTCTCGCTGTTTTCCCCAGATGCATTTTCTTTGATCATTCCTGTTGTCACAAGATGTTCTAGTTTCTCTCTTCTTATCATTATGGCCCCAAAAAAGTTGTCAGTTACAAGTCATTTTAAAGGTTTAAAATTGAACTGATGGCTCTGCAACAAGCAAGTCTGACAGTCTATCTTAGTCATAGGAATTGGGTTGAAAATAATCAATTATAGACAAAACAGCGCCAGGGTTATCATTATGCCAAAGTTAATGATTATACCATTTCAATAAAAGAAGAGTTCTGAGTTGAAGTATTGATGACCATAATGGTTGGATGTATTTCTAAAGTTTTTCTTTTTTAGTGAAAGAATTTATTCTGTTCAAATTTGGAAAAAATGAACCTAAACGGATGACATGATGTAATAAAACTGTACTGCAATGAATATATAATTTTTGAAAAGTTTGTATATATCCTATCCTCTTTTTCTCGACAGTCTTTCCTCATGCAGGAGTTAGCAGTGATGGAAAGATTTGAGAGAGATAGGAACCATTTGATTTGCATGGTTTCTTACACATTATAAGGCACCGAAAGTAACCCATCAAAAATCTAGTGTCAACTTTTAATTACAACAAAACCAATGGTTTTAAAGATTCATAAATTTCAACTAATAAAAGTCTAATTTTACTACTAGTACAAATTTTAGTAATTCATTTATAATGCTCTTGTTCCCAGGTTAGGGAGAGTTTTGATTGCAGTATTAGAACAGCTAATTGCAACTGTTTGGGGCTTTAGCTCATTAAAAAATTGTATGAGATTTAATGAAAATTTTTATAAACTAATGATCTATTGACATGAAAACTCTGAGGTTGAAATTTTGTTCATCTTCTTTGAGATGAAAATTTCACCTATATGTGTTATCAAAGACCTCATGCATGTAAAAATCTGAGTTCTAACTACTCTAATTTGCCCTACCTGTCTCAAGTATTATCTTTAGACTTATGCATATAACTCAATATTTCAAGTAAATCACAAGTGTTCAGGGCTTACCTAAAGTCCATGGCTGGCATGGCAAGGAATGTCTGGAGGAACAGATGGTGCCCGGTCCTTTAAAGAGACCTCATAAACAGCTTCAAGCACATGGATCAGTCACTCTACCATTTGATGAAATGATATTGATTTGTTGCACCAGCTGGCCAAAGCAGAAATAAAAGAAAACTAAAAAAAAATAAATAAATAAATAGTCTACCACATTTGTTGGAAACTTTTTGAGGATTGGATTGTGCGCAGTTTCTTTGTCGAATTTGGACTAGTAAAACAGGGAAGGCAGCTATGATAGCATTATGGGCAGAAAATGGTCTTGAATCTCTCCCACTTCTACCTTCATTGGAATCTCTCGCAGAGTGTTGACTAACCTGCCAAATTCCCTTATACTCCTGATGTGGCCTTAAGTTGTAAATAAAATAAAGGGCAAGCACTAAAGCACTCCAAATATCTGGTGACCTGTTATCAGCTTTGATCCAAGGTTTTGATTTCAAGGAGACCAAATCAGCGTTTATACAAGTTCAGGCGTTGTTGATGTACTGAGTACATATGTGTGGTGACGCCACAAAATGACTCGTTTTGCAGCAAATAAATTTTTGGGTAAATGCAATTTTTCTGGAGAAAGCTTGACATTTCTACTTTTTATACAGCTACAATTTCTAACTTTCAAATTATTTCAGAAATAAAAGCACTCTAAATAGCGAGGATTTCAAACCCTCTTGAGGAACCTGACATTTTCCCAAGTACTCTTCTGCTGTAAAAGATCTCATTATGTTGTGTCTCTGATATTAAACGATTTTAATTTTCTTGATCAAGTGTGACGATCATTAAGGTGGCTCGTCAGAACGTAAGAACTGAAATTTCTATTTAAAGGCATTTTGTTATTAAACACTGTTTGAGTGTCAAGTTTATATGTACAGAAGCAATGATAATCCACCTGGAGATAGTTGCAATACATGTATTAAATTTTTTAGATTAATGAAATAATATTTTTTTATATTCTCATTGTAGGATTCCACTGCCTTTGGTATTTTCTAAGCATCTTACTCCTTAAAAATTCGGAATTCATCAAGCTGTAGAATTTGTGTGATTATTTACTTTTTATAATTTTTTTTTTTCCAAGAAAAATAAGTTCTTTCAAATGCCTTTTTTTTTTTTAACGAATTTCAACTTACAACTCGACAAGAATATTTTCAAGAAATATAGTTTCATGCTTTTGCAAATAATCCAGAGAACCTTGAAAAGGCTAATAACATGCTGGTTTTTTTTTATTTTGCTCAAAACCAGTCTAAGTAAGTCAAACGTCACTCTTTCAAATTCAAACATATAAGAAGGATCTATATTCATTTTAAACGTTGAAAACTATTTGAATTTATAACTTAAAAGAAGTCTGAAAAGTTATAAAATTTCTTTGCTCTTCAAAATAACAAAACAAAGAGGAAAGTGTAAACTCTAAAATGCTATTTTTCAAAATTTGAGTGAATGAGAGTTGTTACAGACATACTTATCTTCAATTACTTTATCAGAAGTTTGTTGAGAGTGTATTTAAACAGAGCAAAGTACGAGAAGTAATAAGAGATCCAGGTCCAGCTGAAGTTGAGCTACAAGAATGACAACTAAAATTGCTGTGGTGAGGATAAGTTTTAAAATTTAAAGAAAAACAACTTTCTTTAAATACTGAATAAATTCATGTTCATTTACACGGTCACTTAAAAACAAAACATTAGGGACATGACCCCTACTTTTCAAAAAGCAATGTTTTGCGTCAGTAGATCAAAATTAGACCTTTGACATTACTTTTTCTTCAATTTAGATCTAGATCTACCTCTCCCGCATAGCCTATCCCAACAGCGATAAGACCATCTCAGTCTGAGTAATATAATTAACTGTGGAAGATAGATCGATATTACGATGGCAGGTGAGAAAAAGAGACATCGTTTAAGACGATCCAGATACGTAGAAACACTCAATCAATATCAAATCTCCCCCAACCACACCACCACAAACAACACTTGATCAACCATCCATATCTATTGATACTGATCAAAATCTAGATCTAGATTTACGACAAACTGGATCTAGATCTATAGATCAACCAAGATCTGATAAAGATAGTGAAAACAGACGTAGCTCTAGTATATCTCCACAAGGTAGACCCAGCTTTAGATCTGCTACACCACCACAAGAAGCCGATAGACCCATACGGATTAGATCTACATCACCGCTACCGCCTCCACCTTACATCAGACAGGCAGCTTCTACACTTACACCACCAACTGCCCCAATATATATATATATATTTCTTGCTTTTTTTCTTTTCCATGTTACAGCTTTGATGTTTTGAAGTTTAATTTAATGTCAATTGATACAAAATAATGTCAACACTCATTCCTTTGAACTCCCAACAAGGAGAAAAATTGGGAAAAGAAGTTTATACACAGGGAAGAGAAATGTCCTTAATGCTTTTCAGTCCACTGACCTTGATTTCTTTTCTGATTTTTCATTGGAAGGTTACAGGGGCCAACAAAGGCATTGGTTTTCAAATTGTCCGAGATCTCTGCAAACAATTTGAAGGGGATGTACTTCTCACATGTGAGAAATGACAATGGATTTGCTTTTTTTTTCTTTTTTAAGATCACATTTTTTTTCAACTTTGTAACATAAAATTTGTTGTTTTTTTCCTTTTATTTTCACATGAGCAATTTTTATGATTGAAAATTGACCTTAGATTCTTCTTTCAATTTGGCATTGGCAGAAAAATCGATATATTTGGCCTGTCTCTGATTTTTGTTGATGAAATTATTTGAAAATAACTGCTTGTTAGCTCCAAAAACATAACCTCATCAGTCATTAATTATTAAATAAAACCATGCTAATTTTTATTTCTTTGAAAATCAACAAATCATACTAGGTATTAATGTCTATGTTTAATGTTTGAAGTATGTGATCCATTGTATTGCTTTTAATTTTTTTTACATTATCTTTCCTTTTTTTTACTAGAACTTTCAGCTGTTAGATTAATATAAAAAGTTCAGCTCTTTGTAAATCATTTTAATTGTTATTGACATTATTCTGTTTTTAGCAAGAGACAATTCCAGAGGTCAGACTGCTGTGCAGGCACTCGAGAAAGAAGGACTCCACCCCAAATATCAGCAGTTAGACATCAATGACCATTCAAGCATTGTCCGACTGAGAGATTTCCTCCAGAGCACTTATGGGGGCCTGGATGTGCTTGTTAACAACGCTGGAATACTGTATGAGGTAAATAGTTTAGCTGTTAAATCCTTGGAAAAGGCCCTTGGCAATGATTTCAAAACTGCATTCAGATGTATTAGGAATATTCATTATATATAATTATATGCAGTTCAAAATATGACAAGTGTGCTTAAAGTTTTGCTCTTTAATTGCAGGATTATGGTCTTTCAAAGAATATTTTTGAAGCACTTTATGCTCTTGAATGCAGCAGCTACATAGAAATGCTCATTTATATGTTAAGCCCAAATGAGCCGCATGCAACTCATATAACATTTGATATTATGAACAATAGTTAAATATCCATAAAATTGTTTATATTGACTGAGGGCATATTAAATATTTAGGTCTTGACAAAAACGTTAGTTATCGAATTTCATCTGCTCATTAATATCAAAATTCAAAGTCAGACATCTGACTTGTTAAGACTAATTTTGAGACATATTTTGATAAATATTCCATGCATTGAAAGTGTAACAAGCCTTACAAACTTTCTCATTCTATTCTTCCGATTAATCCTTACCTTAAATGCATGTGACAAGTAAGTGGGATAAATCTGCAGGCTGCATAGAACTGTTCTTTATATAATGTGAAGTCATTTTTGATATTCATATTTTAAGCCATGTACATTCATCTAACAGCTTGCAGATTTTACAATTGTGGAACCTCAAGTCCATGTATTTTGTAAAACTTCACATTTGCTTTGTATTATTTTTTTTTACTGTACCTAAAATCATTTTTTTTCAATATTTCTACAGTTCTTCTTCTTCATTACCCACTTGTTCTTCTACGAACAATGCTTTCTAAGAAATAAGAATATTTACCTTAATAGCCACAGGGATATTGCTTGTGGGTTCTTGAAGATTGAAAACAAATAATTTTCTTTTTTTTCTTATTCTAATCCTACTTCTCATCTCCTTTTTTTTTTCTTCTTCTGCTTCTTCTCTTTTTCCTCTATATCCTATTTATCCTTTTTGTTTCTCTCTTCTTCTTCTCCTCCTCCTCCTCCTCCTCCTCCTCTTCTTCTTCTTCTTCTTCTTCTTCTTCTTCTTCTTCTTCTTCTTCTTCTTCTTCTTCTTCTTCTTCTTCTTCTTCTTCTTCTTCTTCTTCTTCTTCTTCTTCTTCATCCTCTTCTCCTCCTCCATCCTCTTCTCCTCCTCCATCCTCTTCTTCTTCTTCTTCTTCTTCTTCTTCTTCTTCTTCTTCTTCTTCTTCTTCTTCTTCTTCTTCTTCTTCTTCTTCTTCTTCTTCTTCTTCTTCTTCTTCTTCTTCTTCTTCTTCTTCTTCTTCTTCTTCTTCTTTATTTCCTCCTCCTTCTTTTCCGTCTTCTCCTCCTTTCCTTCTTCTTCTTTCATTTTTTTCTTCTTATAATGTCATAATTATTTTCATTTCATTATTCATTCTTTTTTCAGACGGAGCTTTTCTCCAAAATATGTTTAGGTAAAGCTAAGGAGGATATTCCATTTTGTGAGATAGCAAAAAATACTTGCCAAGTTAACTTCTTTGCAAACTTAGATGTCTGTGAAGTGCTTTTTCCTATTCTGCATCCCCATTCAAGGTAATGTTAATATTTTACGTTACATTACTCTTGAATCTTGTCAGTATTTAGCCTTTTGAGTGGAAGGCATAAAATTTGTCCTCATAAATTTAGAATGATAACATAAACCAAAAAAAAAAATTGAAGGTTAAATAAAATGAATTGGAATTTTCAGTTTGTTCAATGATTTGCTTCTGCTCTTTTTTTTCCACACACATTAACCATTTCCCTGCAATGTGTACGTACATCATAGGTGCCTATCTGAAAGGTGCCCCATGCGTTGTGTGCGTATGCTGTACGTGCTCAATATAGCTAGTTTTGTTTCGCCGTATTAAAAATCAGTTTCGGTTTTCAAAGGATAAAAATAGTATCACTGAAAAGCTCAAGTGTTCCTGAAAATTTTTGAAAGCTCATGGTATCATCAAAGCTGGACAAAGAACGTTTAACACATGTTAAACACACACATACGCACATATACACACAAAGCCATTCCTGTGTGTTTGGCTTGTAGAATCTAGATCTAGCCCATATTGTGTGGAAGAGTGTCAGTCTTGACTAGATCTAGATATTGACTAGCAAGCCATGGCTTTGCCTTTGTTATAGAGTTTTTGGTATCTACTGCTATTATTTCTAGTTTCAGAGTTGTAACAAATTTTTACATGATGGGCATAGCCATAATCCTACAAAAACTTCTTTTGCATGGGACGGGGAAAATTGTGTAGCAGTCAAGGGGTTTAAGTTTTTGTTTTGAAAACTCAATTTTTCTTGATTAACATCTTTATTTCACTTCCTTTTGCTCCTGTTATTAATTTCTCACTTAATCTCTTTCTGTAAGTTTTTAACTTGAATTATGGAAGTGAGCAGATGACCCATTGCAATCTAGGCCCATATTAACATCATAACAATAAAATAAATGCTTAACCGTATATTTATTATTGTCAGATAGATGGGAATATGTTAAGATACCAAAATAATGCTATTTGGGCAGTGCTTTGTTTTCTAATTCTTTTTAGGAATAGGATGCCATTTATATTTATATATTCTTTTTAGTGCATATTTTAGACTTTCAATTGCATAATAAAAATTTTATTATTCAATTGAAAGTCTAAAATATGCACTAAAAAGAATTTAATGAGGTCTGTAAAATATTCTTTCCATGAAAAATCCTAGGAGAATAGTAAACTCAAGAAGGGCTATGGTTGTCTACATGCAGGTTTTTTTTTAAGTTTCTCTCTTTTAATTTTTATTCTAAATAAGGCTCTATTTTTTGTAGAGTTTGCAACATATCGAGTGGAGCAGGCAAAAAAGCTCTCAATGAAACGTCCCAGACCTGGAAAGAGAGACTTCTTAGCCCTGACATTGACATGGAGGAGTTGAAAAATATCATGGAGACCTTTGTAAAGTAAGGTTGTGATTGCTTTTTTTTATGATTCAGATTCTAACTGAAATATGAAAAGAGTTGCCATTAAAGCTCGAAAATTTGAGATAAAAAAAAGAGCAAATTTTCTTTTGAGGAAGAAGAAAATTTATTCTGGAAAATAAAAGCAGATACAGGGGTTTCACAAGATATTAAACTTTTGACGTTTCATCTAAATGGTGTGTCGTGGAAGAGAAAACAGAGCACCTAATCCTAGTAATTTTGCATTGCGGTTTAATAGGACTTTCTTTACAATATTTTCTGATGATTTTACAGGGATTGCCCCCTTGATAAGTATGCACTGCGTGTTCTTTGTTATAACGAGCCTCTTACTATATTTTTAATGTTGTAATGATTTCCACAATATTCCTTTCATACTTGAATATGGAGATAATGCATCTAATATTTAATAAAATTTCTTATATGTCTCATATCATTTTTACTGGTTTTTTTTTTGTTTTTTTTTTGGAGGGAGAGGGGGGGTTGTTAAGATATTTTTAGGAACTGGTGATGTTCCATGATCAAAAGATAAAATGTGATATGCTACCTGATATTTTTTTTTTTTTATATTTATCTTAATATTTTTACAGCTTTACTTTTACCGTTTTATTTACAATGTATATAACAAATGCCAAGTCTATCTTATTGAACTTCAATTGCATAACTGAATGGATAGCATGGGGTCTATTTTAAATAATTTATCTTATTTTTTTTTTTCTAAAAGATCTGCACAAGAGAATAGTCACCTAGAGAAAGGTTTCTCTGGCTTTGCCTATGGTATGTCTAAGCTGGCCATGAATGTCATGACAGCAATCCAGCAGAGAGAGGTAGACAAAAAGGGAGGAGAAGACATTCTGATAAATGCGGTAACAAAAAATCAACAACAAGATTTTCTATTTTCTTGTGGATTGAAAAGTATCAAATTTAAATTCGAGGTTTACAACTAGTGGGTTTTTTAATTAAGCATCATGTAACATATTTGATGTCCTTTTTTATCTTTTTAACCTCAGTCTTTTAGAAAAAGAAAATTCTTTTACAAGTAATGTGACTTTCTGAGGTACATTGTGATAACTAAATAGATGTGTTTTAGAGTCTGATGACTGAAACAAATCTGAGCAATTAATAAAAGGAATGCATTCGCAAGTTTAATGAGATTTTCTGGGCTTTTGCAACTATCAAATGATAAATACTCAATAGCATTGTATGATAAGAGTGACACAGTGGAGAGAAAAAATGCACCTTTACTTCTTAAATCCCAGCCACTTTACTTTAAATTTTGTAATCCTATCTTTACAAGATGAATATTTTAAGGTTCTTATTTTCATTTTATTGAGCGTTAATATGTTTATTGCATTGAGCTTTCATATGACCTGTTTGGATTTCTCAGACTTTATGTTAAAGGCCTTTACACAACCTAACAATCGAATGATATTTTCATTAAGCCCACAAAAGCACAAGGTGTTATATGAAATTTAATTTTGTTGAGTAAGTTTAGTTTTGTCAATAATTTCTTCAGACTAGGCTATAAGTGATATGCAATACAGCCCAGGTGATGGAGCATTTACTGTTTTGAATGCTACATATAGAAACATTTAAATCGACATGAGGGATGTAATTTTTGTAATACATTTTTTTTTTTATTTCTTCATTTATTTCAGTGTTCACCTGGTTTTGTTGCCACAGACATGACTTGCCACAAAGGCAACTTGACTTTAGAAGAAGGTATGTTAAAAGTGTTTTACTTGTATCAGTTTTCATGAAGTTGTGCTTTTGCAAAGACACAACAAATTTTCTTGATTTTTCAAGTAACTTTTATACTTTAAGAAAGCAGTTTACCACATGGTAAATAGGTGGTGCTTGTCTTTTTTATCCATTATTTGACTCTCTTATTTCAACACAGGGATAGGGTATTTTATGGTCAGACCAATTAGAGGGTCACTTTTGCCTTTTTAGGAAATATGAAATAAGAGTGGACTAGAGTAGAAGAACATAATAGACAGTCACTTTCTTTACCTAACATTCCTCTTCTCATTACCCTCCTCCCCCCCCCCCCCTCACCCTCTTCTCCTCTCATGATATCCCTTCTCACTCCTTTTTTAATTCTTTCATTGTAAAATATTTTTTACTTGTTTACCTTTTTTTTTATCCCTTCTCATATTATTATTTTGTCTATTAATATGACGGCACCAATATATTTAATTTTGCTAAAGCCATATACCGTTTCTACTGTTATCATTGCTACATTTACTGATGCTGCTTTTGTCACTTATATTTTGAATTAAATAACCTTTACAATTACAATACTACCATATCTACTACTGATAACTGTTGCTTTTCCTACTTCAAATACCCAGCGGTCATAATAGTGGTTGAAAATGTGATATTACATGGTTCAGAGGTGGAAACAAAACTTTAAATGCAATTTTCTTGAAATAAGATATCATTAGATGGTAGTCTTTCAACAACCATACCCCAGCTTCTAGAAACTTTTTAAAGCTGTAAATGCTGTTCTGTTGAACAAAGTTTCTCGTTTCAGAATGTGTAAATGACTCCTTGTCCTAAAAAATCGACCTAAGACTGAAAATTGTCAGGTAGACTTCTTTTCAGAGCAATTTGATCCTAATTACTCCCCCTATTTATGTGTAAAACTTAAAAGAGGAGGAGGAAGGAATAAAGATAATTTTTTTATGAGAACGTATTACACCATGACTTGTGCTGTTATTTTGGATTGTCTATATTTGGAGGAACGTCTCGTACTTTGCAAGTGAAAGTACACATTTTCATTTGCTACTTGTACATCACACCTATTAAATTGATACATTAGTTCCTATGATCCAAATGTTGGAAAGCTGAGTTTGAGAGAGGAATTAAAGTGAATTTCTTTTTTTTTTTAATTTCTCCTACAATTAAGTGATGTAAGATAATACAATTAGGACTTCAGGTAAGTTAAAAATATTTTGTGTTGAAAAGTGTGTTTATAATTATAAATAAAGATATGGTTTTAACTTTTTTATTTGGACCGTTTGAACTCAATTTTTTGTATTTTCATTTATACTGAAAACTTTTGTGTCAATCGCAGGTTCTGAAACCCCAGTTTATGTTGCTCTTCTACCACCAAACATCAGTGAGCCAAGGGGCAAATTCATACGGAATAAAGAGGTTTCAAAAGAAATACAAGGCTGCTGATCTTCTTGAAACCATTTGACCATTTAGGCTTCTTGAATATTTCAATAGAATTGTTGGACAATTATCTCATTAGCTTGTAAAGCTAGGTTTCACTCTTTATTTTTCCTTCCAGTGTCCTTAAAATGTGAATGATCCTTCTTCTTCTTCCTTTTTTAATTTAAATATTTATGCACAGTTAGGGGATTGCCTCAAAACAGGATAACAAGACAGAGTATTAAAAGCCTTTTGGTCTAATAGTTGGTTTGGTTTTTTTTTTTTTTTTTGTTTTGTTTCATCAATCTGCACATTTTTGTTTTATCTCTGTAGGCAAGATAATCATGCCCTATCTATCATGTTCATTTGTAACTCTTGTCCGAGTTTGCCAAAACATTGTTAGTATTATAAGTTTTTGATAATACCAAAGTTGAAAAATCATATTTGTATAATTAACCTCATGTGTGCAGAAATGCTCCAAGAAATACAGTATGGAATATTCAAAATTTTATGGACTGTCAACATATTTTTGATAGAAGATATTTTAATGTGCATTAGGTAGATTTGAAGAGTGCAGAAAAAAGCACATGGATAACTTTATGGGCTCAGTTCAATCTTGTTTTAACTCTGTATTTTTAACTCTTATTTTTGTTGTTTTTTTGTGTAACATTCATTTAATGAATATATATGCACACCAACCCCGGTAATCCAGTCTTTCATTTAGAAAAAGAATATATCTCCAAAGCAGTGCAAATAAAAAATAAGCCACATGGTAATGATCAATGCTGTTTTTTTTTGTTTTGTTTTTTTTTGCGATTCTTTCTAAGCAATTGCATTTACTAACTATTCATGGATCATCTTTTTTTTTTCATTTCATATGATAATGATCATGTTAAATTACCAAAATGGTGTTTAGCTTATTTCATACTTTTTGTTTAAACCTAGTCATTGATTGTTTTTTTTTCCAAAATTATGCCTTTAAATGAATTATTTGCCTTGGTTCCTCACCTGTATCTTTATTTTTTTTTTTTTTCTTTTACAACAATTTTCTGAGAAAGACAATTAAATAATGACAAAAATTTACAAACTATTTTGTTTAACACCATGTATCATTTATATCTATACTGGTAAAATGCCACTGTGAAACTTTTTCCCCCATATGTCAGTAATATTTTTTCTTGATCACTATTGTAAAATGTCTCATGCAGAAGTTCTGGACTTAAATATTTTGTAGATTTGATGAAATTGGCATATTAAAATTGCAGGGAAAAAATTTCAGAACCAGAGAAAGAATGAAAATTATTGGATACCTGATAAAAAGTGTACTATACATTGGTTCTTTCCTGATGAGTGTCAAATCAAAAACTATTTTAAAATTCTCATTCATAGCAGGCAATTTTTCTATTTCCAGTCAGTGAATATTTTGCCTCACTTTTTTGTGGTGCTGTAATGTTCTCCTTAATCTAACACAATCTTGAGCTAAAGTAATGTTATCTTTTATCTTATACAATTTTGATGACAGGACAATCCTGAACTGATATGAAAATAAATATCATAAATCTAAATGGCTGGAACTGAATAAAATAATTAATATTTATTTGTTAATCTGTTTGTCTTTGATTTTGAGAAGAACTGCACAAGAGAGGAGGCCTAGCTGTGTCTGTCTGACAGATGAAGACTTTTGGCATGTCCTTCAATATCTTCTGAAAAGTAGAAATGGAACTGGGGAGAATTGCATCACAATTACAGATATGCATCTTTTTGTTGTATATATTGGGTATGGAAATCTGTTCTTTTTTTTTACACAAACTTTTTATGATTGGAAAAATACATAAAGTGAGTTATCTCAGTTATTACATAATGAATTATGTCAGGATAGGTGGATTCAAAAGAGAGTTAAGTACTGGAACGGTCAGAGTCATGAGCCATATTTCCATTATTTAACAATATTTAATACATTTTTGTTTTAAGTTATCCAGCACAGATATAATATTAATAACTAAATGATACATGAAGTAAAAAAATATATATATTTAAAATTTGGAGAACAGCAATTATTTTGTTTTTATTGTAAGTGTGATAAAATTTAACAAAAAAAATTCTTAAGAAAATATTGTTGAAAGATAAAAAACATGTGTCTTTATTAAATTTTATCACAGATTCAGACTGATGTAAATTAAGTTATAAGAAAAGTTTCTGATTCCCAGTATATTAAAAGGAAATTTTCACAACCATCCATTAGTACAAACATAGCATGTCATACATAAATGTCTCAAATCTAGCCCATATTAGTCAGATAATGGAAATTAAAATTTGAAGTTTGATGTTTTACATGTATTTTCATTGCTATTTCTAGAGAGTAAAGTATTCAAATATCTCTTTAAAGAAGAGTTTAAATTTCATGCCATTTTCACCACTGATAGTTTAAGGGAATTGTATAAAATATTTTTTCTTTGTGAAGCTTATAAATATTATGTGTCAAAAAAAAAAGACTTGATAACAGATATACATGTCATGAAAGTAATTTAAAATCATTAGATTTGACAAAAAAAGGAGAAAGCAAAATCATTTATTCTTTAAAGTATGGTGATTTAAAAAAAATACATTGAAAAGTCAAAGTGTAATATACAGTACATAAGAAAAGCGGATTATGGCTGAATAAAAAGAGAATGAAAGTGAATAGAATAATGCTCTGATTTCACTACAAAATACACTAAACATGAGCAGAGCAAGTATTTAATAGAAACAAAAAGGAAAATATATTGTCATAATAAATATCATAATAAAACACACAGGACATAATTTTTTTTCTATTAATAACTCTCTCTCTCTCTCTCTCTCTCTCTCTCTCTCTCTCTCTCTCTCTCTCTCTCTCTCTCTCTCTCTCTCTCTCTCTCTCTCTCTCTCTCTCTCTCTCTCTCTCTCTCTCTCTCTCTCTCTCTCTCTCTCTCTCTCTCTCTCTCTCTGTAATTGCTTCTTGCTTCATTCTTACCTATATTCAGTATTTTTTTGTTGTGTATCCTAATCATTTTTAATGCCTCACCAATAGACAATTAAACCATACTACAAGTAAATAAATATATACATAATACGAATTTAATCACATTTCATATATTACGATATAGTATATTTACAATTTTTGTTCTCTTTAAAAATCAATATAATGTTCTTAAGAAAATAGAGTCTGTCAATTCTTCTGTTACATTCATTTTTTCCCTCTTTCAAGAGCTGTAGCTTTTTAGCTATTTTCGTGTCCGCCGTACCCCTCATTCCCACTGTGCAGCACAAATATATCGTTGAATGTTATGCTTAAATGTTGGCATTTCAGAACCAGATTTTGTAGGCGGTAGGATTCTGAAAGAGTTGCCTGAGGCTTTGATGGGAATTTAATTGGTACGTGAGTTTTGACAGCTCGTAACAATAAATGACTTATGCGCATTTCAAAAGAATAACAATTTTAATTTTTTTTTTTGGCTTAAAATCCTTGGTACAAAGACCTTAACTGGTTTGGCACAGTATCCGAGTAAGACGGTTGGATTGAAATTCTGGAGTGCGAAATTGTACAATGCGCAGATAAATACGGAAACATTATATATATATATATATATATATATATATATATATATATATATATATATATATATATATATATATATATATATATATACTTGTAATTATGTTGGCAAGCACATTATTTTTTTTTCGATCATTTTTTTTAACTATAACATCAATATTAATACTGATTGAAAAAAAAAACCAGACATAAAGTAAAATGGCTAAAAAGTTTATTTCTCTGTCTTAGAGGAGCTCATTTTTAAGATGTGGAAAGCCAATTTTTGGTACTCGCTAAGCTGTTATATCTTAGTCTATTGATGCCTTTCTTTTTTGTTATAAATATCCAGCCAATTAAATCCTCCTTGTATACTTGGTTTGAATCAGATGTCAAAGTAAAAACATATCGAGACAGATCTTATGGAACAGTCAACGACCTTTTTTTTTCGGCAATTTTAGTAGGGGAAAAAAAGCAGCCATAATCTATTATAAAGATAACATTATTTTAGTTCTTTTTCAACATCATGGGAGCATTTAAAGAAAGAAAAAGTGAAACACACCAATACGCTTTTTTCTATGTCATACTCTTCTCCTCAGAAGATTTGGTCTAAAAAGAAAAATAGTTTATGTCACTGCTGGTTCTAAATAATCAAAGATCGTATAAAGCAGATATGGCCAAGTTCTATTCTCACTGCTCCATGAAATTCTGTAAGTTTGTGAGTTTTGCTCCAAATGTAATTCTTAACACATCCTTGGTCAATCTTGTAACCACAAGGGTCAATTTTTCTCTTTAGAAATGGCATGCTATAATTTTTGTTAAATCTGGTGAGTACCGCTCATTGTCACGAGCGACATCTTGATTAATTTTTTTTTCCACTCTGTTGCTCGCAACATATTATTGCATGTATTTTCTGAGCAGAAAATAGTAGCACATTTAAAAATGAAATTATCCAACTTTTGTAAGTACACAACGTCATGGTTCATATCATTCAAAATATATCATGTAAGCATTTTCAAGTGGATAAATAATTCTTGAACAACACAGAAAATATTAGAAGACAAAGGCAAAATGTATGCTTCATATAGAACAAAAAAAAGCCACCCATCATTATTACTCATACACTGCATTTGACGATTTAAAAAAAATGAAACGAATTTTCAATCTCTCGGACGTACATAGATGTCATAATTATAAGTCATTGTTGATTTCTTAACACCCCCTCCCCCTCCCTTTTCCCCTGTCCTTGAGCTTTCACATCACCCATGTTATCTTAGTTGTGAAAAAAAAAGTTAGCCCTTGCTTTGGTCCATTAATTTTAAAACTTCAGTTCAATTCTACCTTGTGACTGCTGCAGATCCATCAGAGGTGATAATAAATTACCTTTTTAGTGCATTGTATTGCTCTTGTCATGGACAGAAGTGACTTTTACTAGACAAAAGTTACTCTAATGCCCAATCATACAAGACTATAAATCATTGTATATGTATAACAATGCACAATCTTAGTCCTAAGCATTTCCAGTTTTAATATGGATTACAGTAAGCATTGCCGAATCCACAAATACAGTTGTTTCATCTAACAACAAAGTTATCCGGGAGAAAACACTAATTAAAGAGAAATTGTTCGGTTGTTTTTCAAATAGAAATTGTAAAATTTTCAGTTTTAAAATTGTATCTCTTTTATAGGCGTATTTCATTGAATTTGTAAATTTTACAAGAAAAAAAATCGGTTAGAACTAAATCTTCTCGACATAGTGAGAGTTTAGAAAATAAAAATTTCATTTTTTTTTTCTAGTCCATATGAAGTCCTGTGCAGTTAGAAAGGCTTATCTCGTTTGTGTCGTCTTGGTGTCTTCTCTTGTGGGGTCACCCGTGTAGGTTCAGGGGTCAAATCTCCTGACTCACTAAAGACAGGAAGTGACCCCTCCATGTCGATCATGACTCCACTCTCGGCACCATCCGGTTCCCCCATCCGCTTCATGTCAAAGTCCAGAATAGAATCCACATCCATATCCTAAAGGAAATACAACATATCAAGTAAAACGCAATGATTTGTCAGTCTACACAATATGAATTGTTAGCACTGCCTGTGAGAGGGAAATTTATCCCAAAAACTCGGTTATGAAATATATCTTATTATATTAGTTCAATATGCTTTGACTGATAGATGATAATCGTTTGGCATAGAGACCTAGAGTCAAAACCAGTATTGTTAAAATTTATATTAAACAAATTACAATCTAATGAGTAAAAACTTACTATTTCTATTCGCAATTCTCTGTCTCAAAGTATACAGTACAGTCCGCTTAAAGTAGGAATGCGTTGGAATGAGAAATATTTTAAATAAATTAAATTTGATTATTTTTTTTTAATTACCTAATCCTAAAACAAGCAAAAGATGGCCTTTAAGAGAAAATGCTAAAATAAAAAAGTCACTCTGATAAGGTATTACAAACATGGGAGTTGAATGTAAGAATTAGGTATACAAGGCTATAGATGAGAACAGCATGACTGAATCATTGAAAGAGAGAAAATCAGTCAGAGGCACAAAGGCAAAACTAGAGAAAGAAAGAATTACTTTGATTTTTTTCCCCTATCTTATTTCATATTCAGATCTGAACAAAGATTTTTCTTTCAAAGGCTTAGAGACCTAGGATTGTTCAACAAGTATGCAAATGAGACAAAAAAATAAAACTTTGTTAAAAACGTTGAAATTGAGAGAGAATTAAGAATTTAGAAAGAATTAGCCATGACTTTATTAGAATTTACGATAATGTGAATTACACTGGTTAATAAAGACTTAAATCAAAGAAGTTAAATGTTGTAATACTGTATTACCTAAAAAAAAAAAACAGTATAGAAATTGAAGAACACAATTCAACATTATAACCCTTTTACTTTTCACAGATGCAAGAATAGGCAAGGCTTACATTATATTTTTTGTCGATGGTAAAATAGCAAAACGTTGTTTCGGTTTGTATAAAGCAAATGCGTAATGTCCTTTTGAATATATATTTTTATTTCCAACGGAGGAGAAACATCACATGATAAAAAAATGACAGTCAATTTAAGAAAACGAGAGTGATTTGAAAGTCATGAATGCATTAACAGCTTATCTATATTTTTGGCAATTTTACGTGTCTCATTCCAAGAAGATAAAACGGAGAATCATAATTGGAGAGAAAGGTTACTTTTTTGTGTGTATATATATATATATATATATATATATGGAGAAGTTAGAACGGGAAAGGAGGGCTTGAGGTAAGAGAAACACTCTTCAAATTTCTTTTCCGTTTGAAACCATGAAAGCAATTGATCTTTGAGAATTTTTAAAACCCATAAGTTTTCAAAAGAAACTTTTAAGGAGAGATCATGTACATGCAATCACCTTTAGCTGTTAGACTTCAAAGCGTGGCAATTGAGTTACAGTAACTTTGCTTCTATATTGTTTTTATTTGTCACATTCTGAAATATAATAACGGCCGTCCAAGTGCTTAGTTAATAGAAGCGTTTCCCAAAATACTTGCTTTTGGGGTAATATGTATTCTTTCTAACTTCAGCTCCCCTGATTTAAATCGTATCGTTGCTGACTTTCATTATTAACCAACAGGGAAAAAACTGGGAGTACGAATACAATAGACTTTGTTTTTCAGTGCCTTAATATATTTTTACCTTATAAGAAATAATATTAAGCCAAAGAGTTTTGAGCAAATGTCTGTGTGAAATATTTTTATCCTTTTTGTATAGAAAAACAAAATTTTCAAAAAAAGTTTATAAAAATTAATATTCTCAGATGAACATTTTTTAAATCGGTCGCACTTACATAATAATTCCGATTCTAGATAAAATTGACATTTCATGCCAACTTTCTAGTAAAAATATTAAGAGCTGTGAAAAAAAAAACAAATACTGCTATGTATTTTTAAATTCATATTTCATAATTCAAAGACACCAGTCTCGCTTTAGTCGGCTTAAGACAACACTGCCTGGTGTTCATCAAAACTCTACTTTCATGTCCTTTCCAATTTTAATGGATGAATTAGCCTATCTGGACAAAGAAAACATCACAAAGAGCTGCGACCTCCTTTAAATCTCTTCATAATATTTTATGACAAATTCATCATAGAAAAAAAGGACTCAAAAGATACGCTGCAGAATTATTCATTCATTTGTAACAAACAATTGACAATAAGTGCACATATATATTTGGTATTTTCATGTTAGAAACGCAAAATATGAAAAAACAAAAAAACAAAAAAAAAAAAAAAAAAAAAAAAACACCTAAGAAGACAACGTTTTGTTATAAATTTTGTTATGATTTGATTTTTCACAATACATTACACGAAAGGGGGAATTATCTCACTGAATAGTTCCTATGTCAGCCACAATGAATTGTTATAATGTTGAATCAGAGTTTGACGTTTTAAGCTGTTAATGGAAAAATTTTCTATTTTGCGCACACTTTGAAGAGTTTGTTCATCTTGATTGATCATTATTGCCCGACAATATTTTTCATAATGTACAAACATTTTTTCACTTCTATCTACGGTTCGTCTTTTTTTTTTTTTTTAATTTTGGAGGATGTTACTAGTCAGACAACCTGTAAGGGCTGATATTGCTCAAAATGAAATATTTAGACCATTTCGAAATCTCTCTGTCTGTCTCTGTCTCTGTCTCTGTCTGTCTGTCTGTCTGTCTGCCTGTCTGCCTGTCTGTCTGTCTGTCTGTCTCTCTTTCTCTCTCTCTATAATTATATATATATATATATATATATATATATATATATATATATATATTTATTATCCATTTTTGTTATAAAAGGATAAAACAATTCCATTTAATTAACATTCTCATTTTACTCGTGTCAAACCAAATTTTACAAGGAAAAAATCTTTTGGTCCATTCATCATGCAGAATGCCCGCTAACATACTAGAACATTTTCCTATTTTCCATCTTTTTTTTTCCAACATTCAATCTCGTATATGTTTTTTTTTAAAGTAGAACTCCACCTATACCGTCTTTCGTAAATCCTCCAAGGGCGTTTCTTCTTCCTGTGGACATTAGGGTGCATCACTCGGTGAAGGCAGCTAAAGGTGATGTGAGATAAAGATTTTGCAGATGTTCAAGTTAGTGTACAAGCTACAAACACTCATTGTGATCAAGGGTAAGAAGAAGAACATGCTTTTAACACATTGACCAAAATAGACCTCTTCAGATTGGCTTTAAGGTTAGAAAGCAGCGATTTCTAAGAGTCAAAACGTATAAATGAGCGTTTTTTTTCCTTAACTTTAGCGGCACAATTGTATTTATGACATCATTGGGGAATGCCTCTTGGAAATAAGCTAACAATGTACGCCAATTTGAAAATAAATTGTTAGGATAAATACGTTTCAATGAAAATATTTGTCATTTTTTTAACTTTTGTGAAAACACAAGTTGTATTTGAACAGATTAAAATGATTTCAAGATGAGAAAAAAAAAAGAGAGAGAGAGAGAGAGAGAGAGAGAGAGAGAGAGAGAGAGAGAGAGAGAGAGAGAGAGAGAGAGAGAGAGAGAGAGAGAGAGAGAGAGAGAGAGAGAGAGAGAGAGAACTTTAAGTCTGGGCATTAAATTGAATCTAAAGTTTTTTCTCAACCTGCTTAAAAAAACCATTTGCTTGGCACTATTCTAGAAGGCAAGGGAATTGATTATCGTATCATTTGGACAGAACCAAATAGATTTTTCTCACTTAAATTCCATTTGTTCCACGCAGTTTGTAATTTATCTACGCGTCTATGTGCTATCTTTTATGAAGCTTAGTTTTGAAGAACCAATGCTGGACATCTACAGACCTTGCCATTCCCTGTGTGATTCCCAGCAGTGCCGTTGGGGACCTGATGGGACACCGAGTCTTCAGGCCAAGCGCTGTGGAGCTGCGTCTGTGAAAGTCACACAAATTCGTGCAAAATAGCAAGCAAGGCGGTGAGTGAGAAGTGCGTCATAGCAATGGAAAGAGATGTGAAACTGATCGCCAGATTTTTCTGGTGTGATGGAACATGTTTCATTATTTTTAAATTAGGATAATTTGATTGGAATATCCTGTGAACTAGAGGGCTTTAACTATCACACTATACAATAATTTATTGGAGGTCATTATTTTTGCACCCAGGGATTCAATATAGCATCATCTGGCTTTGTTCAGTAGAACCAAAAGTTCACAACAGCTGTTTACTTTTTTTTAATGTTCTTGTCGTTTTTGAAGTTACGGCCCTTTTACAAAAGTGTGAATGGCGAAAGGAAAAAAAAAGTCTACAAGTCCATAATGAAATATCTGCACAGAAATCTCCATCACAGTTCTAAGTATTACCTTATTTATAGACTTAGAAAATATGTGCAAAGATGAAACTGAAAATGATTTACAATGCATGTTCGATGTGACTGAAAACTTGACGCCTATTTTGTCTAATCTAGTATTCACTGTACATGTATTATTATTGTTTTGTTGTATTTTTTTTTTTTTTTATTTCACTATTGATCATAACCATTCATTAATTCGCTTTCGCTTGTAAGAAAAAAATAAAACAATATGGAAATGCTACTGTTTTACACTTCTTTTAAAAAATGTTATGAATTGCCTGACCTACTCTTGCGCTAAATTACGAGACATGAAAGCATGCAGAATATAAAATGAGAGAAATGTTGATAGACCAAAAAGTATGGGGAGAATATAGTCGTATACTAGATTGTAAATGAAATAAAAAAATTGATGTGCTGTTTATAAATGTGTCCCAGATGCAAATGAAAGTTTGCTCAAATCTTGATGGCATAATTATACCGGTACATGTAGTTTTGTCCTCTTATCATCATGCGTGCAAGACACTCGTCAGAGCTTTGCGGCTTTTTTTTTAGATTCTTAAGTTCACGCTAGAGACACCTTTTTTTCTATTTAAAAATTTGAAATAACCAAACTAGGCATTAGGACCCAGAATGTTACGTCGTTGGTTTGATAGGTAAATACAGATCCTTAGAGTGCTTATGATGGTACTTGGATTGTCGAACAGAAGAAAAGTAATTGTGCAAGAATTGTTTTTCCAAAGATTTTTTAACTAAGATGGTTCTTGACGATGATTTTTTAAAAGTTGTCGTGCTGATCAGTTTTTTTTCACAAGCATTATGAAATTATAAGACAGTTAAGGAATAAGACAGTTAAGGTCTCTGCCAGTAGTGATTTTCCAAAATTGTTACGAGTAAGTCCATGTCTAAAAGTCTTATTATGCTGAAAAATCCAGTTATGGTAATACACAAGCTGATACTACATAATTATATACACAGAATTTCGACCATTACGGTTCATACAAAGTTTGGTCATAAGATTACATCGCCATGAATCATTGAACACATGTAATATATGAACGCGGCATTTCCACAACCCATTCACCACCGTAAATAGATAAACACAAGTACAGTGCAAAAAAGAATTAGCGAAAAAATAATAGCCACCGTCTTAATTTAGGTTCAATATGGTTTAAAAGTGTACATGTGACTGGAAAAGAAAAAAAAAATCACCTTTGGACTCAAAGGGAAAAGGATTCCATTCACCATAAAAGATGTATTAAGAATTGAAAGTAAGATTATAAAAGATCGGTTTATATGGGGTTTTGGCTTCGTAGTAAACTTACCACCGACAAAATAATTGTAACATAATACATGCGCATAAAAAATAATTGCTTTTGTGCTCCCAGGATTCATAGTTAATTTATAAGATGAATATTGAGGTGAAGATAAAAATATGAATATGCATTACAAAAAAGAGGGTTAATATTCAGTCGATAGAATATGTCGAACTCCTAGCCAATAATCAATAATTGAAGATAAATGTAACAAGGATATAAAATTGGAAACATTTTGTTGTAGTGATCCACTCTTCGTGAAAAGTTCATATAAAGACTTTTCGTATCATTGTAAAATATTAGCTGTATAGGGTGATTGGTTGCACTGTACATACTTTATCAATAATGGATACCAAGTGTAACTGAAACTGTGAAAACATAAGCGTGGGTCAAGGGCTACAATCTTTTTTTTTTCTGTCTGTAACAGTATAAGGTGGATAGTAAGGTTTACATAGGATTGCGAAAAAGTCATTTGATACATGATACAGCATTCCAGGAACGTACCTGGCTGGGAAATACTGAATTGCTCTCGGGCAAAATAAAAGCCGGTAGCATCTGGGAGAATGTGGAAGAAAATTTCAGCTTCGCGATCCGACACACATGAGTTTAAATTGTATTTTTAGGAATAGATTTGTTAAATGGTAAATATTGGTCTAAATTTGAGCTGTGGACCATCTTTGAGTCATGCCAGAATAATTATACTGAACTGATTAAATTTATGTTCTACAGAAACATAACTTCAAATAAAATATAACTGATAAACTCATGGATAGAAATACATTTTTACGTAAAACTTAACAGGTGTGAGTACCCAATAAAAATAAGCCTTTTGACCAAATTCACTTAAAAGCATAATGCAGTAAATTTGTTTAGACTTATGTTTACACAGGATATTTTAGGACAAATTTACTTAAATGAAGACGCTCAACACTCTTTGAGTTTTGGATAAGTCATCTTTTTTCTATAAAGATGCAATTGTATATGATACTATGAATGTAGCATATATACAGGTGTGCGGTACTTAATTGCTTCAAAATTAACTATTTATAAGTCATCAGTTAGTTGAAAGAAGATTATGAGGGTTGATACAACGACAGTAAGGTGTAATACTTTGGAAGAGGAAAGAAAACCAATGAAATTATTAAAAAAATGGATTGTTTATTAGATTTAGGGGTAGTAGATTAAGCATGCATCACATAGTGCTAGTTGCTAATCAGAATAAAAACAAATATAATTTGTAAGTTACTGGGAAGTTGACCATTTTGCGACGTGTTTTATTAAAACTATATGAGGACCAAAAAGAACAGACTTATAATGGATCATAAACCTCATATTAAATAGGAAGTAGGAGTCTAAATTTCTATTTATTAATAATTTTTTTTTATCTTTGCGTGAAAGATCATTTCCAAAACGTACTTGAAAAAACCCAAACAAGTAAGGATTATTCTGCCCTTAACGGGATTTATGAAGCTTGAGTGAAATTCACAGTGCTATTATTTTTACTATTAACGCGAGATTGTAAAGTCCGACCCTGCTGTTTTATACATTCATAAGAACCAACAGTGGCATTACGCCTTTTCTTGCGATAACAAAGTTTGCATTTACAAGTGTTTAGCATGATCAGCAAATCCAGTTTCTAAAGTCTTGTACAAATCAGCTGTTACGTGAACTTCAAAATTTGATTCTAGTTCAACATCATGCTAAATTTGCTTTACAAGAAAAGAATTTCTAGAAATACTTGAATTTGTTTTCTTTCCAGTTAACAAGTTTGCATGACCAGAAAGATTTGTAAAAAAAAAATAATGTGAAAGCTCGGTATATATTGATAGATTACCCTGACAGAAAGAAAAAGTGAATTTTTAACGGGATCAAAACGATAGGCTCATAATTAAAAAAAAAAAAAAGAACCCCAAAGAGAACCCCAAAGACCTTTACTAATTTAAGAGGAAGAAAAAAGAAATAAGCTGCTCGATACATTAGCATGTATCATGTATGTGATAGTAAAGATGAGCTAATGAGCAATGAATATAATAAGAGTGAAAGTTGGAAACTCTTAAGACTTCAAGATCTCCATTTTATAGCAACAAGGAGTTATATAAAACAAATAACAGAAAGAAAAAAAACGACTAAAAAATTACAGGATAAGGAAACGAAATACACCATCCGTGACTATGGAACTGACACGCCGTATATTGAGAGGGTGAAGGGAGACGGCTACCTTCTTGTTCTCTTGTGGTCTTCTCCTCACGGGAGTTTCGGCCGGCGTCGAAGTTCGCACCGTCTTCACCTTGTAGTCATGAACCAGACGCTTGTTGGCCGCCGACTTGATGCGGGCGATGTCGTCCGGGCGGACAATGGCTATAGGTGTGCTCGTGGCGGCCCGCCGATCGGCGAATGGGTTGTGTTCGTCACGTGGGTCTGGTGTGCGGCGTTTCGGCGCCGCCGACTGTACCCTTGAGGCCGGTCTTGGCGTTTTCGGGGCTGTTGGAATCCTCGAGTCCTTATTGATTTGACTTTGCAGCTGTTTATTTGGTGTTGACGATCGTGGAATTGGCGGTTTGGGCGCTTTTTGATCCGTCTTAGTAGATTTTGGTTTCGTTCCTGTAGCATCAAGTAAAGAAGAAGTCGCAGTTTTAGAAAGTGCCCCACTTGTGGGACGAATACTGCTTTCGTGACTGATTATTGTTGTGGTAGAGGGTCGTCGTGCCGTCTTTGATGTGTCTTGTTGAGAGTTCTCGTTACTTCCTTCCTGTGATGGTTTCTTTTCTGTTTCATCTTTCTCTTTGTCATCCGGCGCCCTTGTCTCTTTTCCAGTGTCAGCAGCTCCAAGACCCTTGGGTGGTCCAGATCTGGCCATAATCTCCTCTTCCTTTGCAGGTTTGGCTATTTTGGGTGGGTTGGATTTTTGTGGACTTTGTTTCTTTATCACGTTTGGCTTTCCAAATGTTTGTTTTGAAGGACTCAGTTTGAGTGATGTTTTTGAGGAAGGTCTTTTGCCTCTCTCCAACTTTAAGATACTGCTTTTAGGTCGTTTCGAGTTTTGTTCTAACGTTTGTTTTTCCACCGAAGGTTTTGAAGAAGCAGTTTTGTTAGGAAGCAAAAGTACTCCTTGTGGAACTTCAGTACCACTATCAGATACATTGGTCTCTATCGTTTCATTGTTTTTTATTTCCAATGCTTTTGGCACTTTTGTTGTTATGTCTTGAAATTGATTTTTTTCTTTCCAATGCGTACTTTTTTCAACTTTCCCATTTTCCTCAAATGGAGCCGGTGATGCATTATGACTCGGGATTGGATTTTTACTGTCCTCAATATTTTGAGAAGATTTAATTTTAAAAGAAGTCTGATTTGTATCTTTGTTTTCCGAATTTGATTCTGTAGCTGAGATTTTAGCTTGAGAATTCTCCTTTGCATTTGGAACTTCAAATTCTACATTATCATAACCTTTAGATTTATTGTCGTTTCCAATTTCAGTGCATGCACTATGGCCAGAATTTTCTTTTTCTGCATCATTATTCTCTTGCTGGATGAGGGGTGGGGCCCCTGGAAGCGGTACTGCTACCGCTGTAACATACACCCCAGAACCAACAAGGGCATGTGGTAGAGACTTAGCGACATGAAATGCAACAACATTTTGTCTCCTTGGTTCAATTTTTTCCTCATCATCACCTCTGACTCCTTGCGACTGCTCTGATATTTCTTTACTATCGTTTTTCAAGGGTTCCTCCTTTTTCGACTTAATTTCAGGATGTTCGGCGAAAACCACTGGACTTGCTAATGCTTCTTGTGGAAGCACTTTATCTCCAGCCTGATCTGCCTCGGGTAGAGAATTCTGGGTATCGGGAGAAGCTACTCTATTGGCCCGAGCTGGTGCCTCGTCCTCAAACATTACCCCACTCCTAGCCGTGGCGCCGTCAGCTTTTTTCGTATTGCCTTCAGTTACAAGAATGATGGATGATGGTGGTCGCTGGGTCGTTTCGGTCTATAAAAACATGTAATTTTTTATGGGAAGTGTTGGGAAATTTAAGCAAAAGGAGAGAAAGTATGAAAGTTCATTTTATTAGTCTTGAAAACCCACAGTCTTCATTTTCTTCTAATTCATGCGTTAGAGCTGGTTTATTTGAGGTACTTTTTAATACACTTAAAGTTCTGCGGAGTAAGTTTTGAGTATTTTTATATAGCTTTGGATCATGCTTTAAATGTGGCTATACACATTTAATGAGAACAAGCTTAAATGAAATTGGAAAAAAAAATATGAGTGACAATTTCCAAAAGAGAGGAAAATAATGAATAATCATAATAGCAATGAAAAAAAAAACTGTGATTAAAAAGGAGCCGCAAATATATATTGTGGGTCAGAGTTAAGTATACACATTATTTTCAATTTAGGAAACTCTGTGCTGGGTTTGATTTAATAAGTTGCGATCTAAAAAGTATTTAGCTCTAGAAACCATTGTATTCTTCGTTTTGGACCTGAAATAAGCCTTGTGCTGAAACACTATTCTTTCTGAAAACCGTATTAAAGAATATAAGATAGACAATAATACTTTTAATCATTTTTTCATCATTTGTCACTATATTAGTTTGCAGCATCATAAACCTGTGCATTTTCCCGTGCCGATACGGAAATATCTTTTAAAATATTGATACAATTAAGAAGAGGGGTTCCCTGCACGATAACGATACATTATTCGCATTAGCAGTAGAGAAAAAAACTTTCAGGCTACATATATATATTATGAAAGCCGAGTAGTTAATACTTTGTGTCACTTACTACTGCACCCCTTAAGGATAAAAGGAACGCTCAGAAATGTATAGAGCATTAAGCTGGAAATACCTTACAGAGTCCTATACAAATTTTTGGCAAAGGAATTTATTAGGATTTAACGCTTGAACAGCTCTAAACTCTTTAAGATTTTGGGCAAAGCTAATTATGCCAAGGTCTTCAAATGTTACTACGCGACTGATCGTGACTGCGATAAAATAGGTGGCGAATAATATGCTAAATGCTGTGTCTTAGAATTTCTCGTGATGAAACTTCAAAAACAATAGATCTAACAAGGCAATATGCTAAGATAAGCGTTTACAATGATGCCTTTGGGGAAAAAAATTCCATATTTGCCTTATGTAATTAAGGGTGCATCTTAATAAACTTAAAAACGAAAAAAAAATCGACATAATTTTTATCGTAAAGGGTATTGATTCCCAGAACATAAAGAACAGGAAAGAAAGATGAAAAAATCTGCGAGCTGTTCCAAGCATACGAAGAATAATAGGAAAGAAAGATGGTAGATTTTCAACACATGATAGCGAAAAAGGAAGCAACAAAGTAAAATAAGTCAAAAACATATCAGAAGCTATGCAAAATGAGTCAAGATAAATCTAGATATTTTTTTTCTCCGAATTCAAAGTATGCACATTTTCTGTTTTGTAGTTTTGCAATACCATGGATCAAAGTCGTTAAGGTTTACTATCTCAAAACCTGGAATAGTAAGATTCAATAGAACGATATTTATGTTAATGAAAATACCAAGTCGCTGGCGCTGGGAAGTAAAAATTAACGAACACAATAAAGACATGCAGGGTGAGTTTCATGACAAACGTTTTCGCGAAAATCTGGGGACAGAGCCAGTGTAAGTATGCCTTGCTTCAGATCAGAGGTTTTCATTCTCAAATGTTTAAATGACAGCACCCTATGGAGAAGTCTAAAATGCTGCCGAAAACAAAACAAATTAAAAAAGAAAAAAAACCAATAAGAAAATTGTGAAAAGCCCGAGCACCAGTCTAATTGACATAATGATCTGAGTGGCTTACTTGACTTATTTATTATGGCTGTATGTAAAATAGGGAGAAGAATCCATGATGTCGCTTCCTTGAAACACGCTTAGGTACTGGCTCTATGCAATCTATAACAATTTCTTTTCGACAAAAGTAATAGCTATTTAAGTGAATAAAAATGGTTTTTTTTTATGACAAAGAGTACAGGTCGCTACACTTGTGGCGGATCAGAGCTGATGCTGCTGTTCTATTGTTCTCAGTTATTAAGAACCATAGTAGCACCACATGTTCTCTCGATATAATGGGGACTTGAACTGTGTAATAATAACTGAGGCTAAAGAACTATTCGTAGGTAACCTGACCCTAACCTGCCCTCTTAACAAAAATATCTATCAGAATGATACTATCTCCTTGCCCAGGTCACTTGTTGCAATCGGTATATATTTCTCATTTTACACTTAAGACTGAAAGATACTGACGAAGATTGTAAAAAAAAAGGAATTGTCTTAACTTTTCAAAAAATTAATTCGAAAACGTTGCAATGCGTGTCGGAAAACCACTCACTAATGTAACCTTAATAAAATTGGAAGTCGCTCTTAGTACTTAATTGGACTTACTTCTTCCTCATATTTGTATTCCTAATTTCAAATCGTTTCCTTTTTTTAAAGTAATTATTTATCTTTTAATTATTCATCTATACTCTAAGGTAACTAAGTTTTAAGTCCTTTGACTTAAAAGTAATTAATGCAGTATTTCAAGAATTCCGATATAGAATTTTTACTCTTGAAGTCTTTTCATACTCGTTTTGTGCGCTATACCGTCGGTAACTAGATCTAGGTGATTCTTCCAGAGAACTACGAACCAGCTTGCGATAAAATGTCTTTCTTTTTACGAAATTCAAATCTATCTTAGTAGAAGGTAAGGAGTGAGCCACGACACGAAGCAATACTTGTACCTGAGAATCCGGAGTTGTCGTCTGCTGATTTCCAGGATGCGGAGTTGTCCCCTCTCTCATTTCGGCGAGAATCTCGCCCTCTTCCACCTTATTTTTAGCAGCACAAGCAGCAGTTATGGTAGGCGTTAAGAATTAACTTTGGCAAAGAAACCGTGAATTATACAATATAATTACTTAGCGGGCGTAAATCACGTTCATACTTTTACAGTTAATGTCAATAATGATTAATAGAAGTGGCAAAGACATTTTAAATACATGTATTAAAGTTTGTCGAGGAAGAGAGCAGTGATTGTTTAAATTTGTAGTACATTCAATATCTTAAAATGCTCAACTCTTTACAAAATGCTGTATTGGAGTTTCGTTATCATTCTTGAACTAGGGATCTCATCCTGTTTAAAGATGTCATGAACATGAAGAGGAATTTCTACAACTTCCATTTTAATATGAAAGTTCAAAAGGCAATAAGCCAATATACAACGTTGACATGCTTCATGATTTTTTCTTATAAAGAGAGGATTTCTGAAAAAAAAAAATAGATATTTGATTTATCTGCGCAGCACTTAGTCAGCATGGAGCAGAAAGAAAAAAAATTAATGAAGAAACGCTAAATAATCTTAATGTAATATTTTTGCAAAGTTGACTTAAGTATTCGATAAAGATTTGTCTTTCATAGCCTATACCACAGAGGTAAATAAGAAAATTTGGAAAGTAAAAATTTAAATATTGACCTGGGCGGATTGTATTGTTGTATGAGCATGCACATAACTCCAGTAATTAAAGAAAAATATCTTGCAGGTCTCCGTTGTTTCTTTGATTGTTTGCTTTTTTCTCGCAGGAACAGTGCATCACCTCATTGCATGTTCACAGCATTGCATACCACACAGTGCAAAAAAACTCCTAAGCGGCACTTTATTCAAACCAATACGTTCATACAAATCAGAAGCTTTATGTTAATCAAAGACCATATATTATAATTGTAAAAAAAAATAAGAAAAAATGTAGATTTATAGGTTTCTAATCAATTCCCAGAAAATTGGGTAGTGATTGAACCCTCACACACAATCACACCTCTCCCGAATAAAAACTGTAGCACAGATCATCAGTTGAGAACGACTCCGTGAACATATAGATTTTTTAGAAATTTAAGTTTAGGTGAGGCGCATGGCATGTTGTCGAGCAGAAGTTCTTACCTTAGAATCTGAGATGATTGGCGTAGGAGTCCTGTAGTTGGCAAGTTGTGATACGGTCGGGTGTAGGGATAACTCTGACCCTGGACGTCCTCCGTCGTAGTAGTCCCCTTCTCTTCCTCCTGGTTTAGAAGAAAAATTGATTAAAAAAATGAGAACTGGCCGTGACGGTGTGGTCCATCTTCTATAAAGGAACTGATAGCTTAAATATAAAAATATAAGGTAAACACAGTGTAGGAAAACGGAAGTAGATTCTTCCACAGAAAGAAATACTAAGGTTTATTTCTTTAGTATCTCTCTCTCTCTCTCTCTCTCTCTCTCTCTCTCTCTCTCTCTCTCTCTCTCTCTCTCTCTCTCTCTCTCTACCCCCCCCTTTTTTTTTCACCCTTTTTAGCTATCATGAAGAACTAAAATACTCCACAGCGCGTAGTCAGTTTACGATGCCTAGCAACCCATGTCAAAAGCAATGGTATACGATTGTCTGAAAGCTATTTTTCTTTTCTTTAATATGGCCCCTAATTAAGATAAAGAATTTGTCACGAACTATCTCGTTAACAAGGATTTCAGCTGATTATTTATGTATTATTCCGTTTCTCCCTTTATTTCTTTCTTTCTTGTATTTCCTAGATCTAAATAAACCTTTTCATCACCCGGCCCCACAAGCTGATAACCATCTTTGGAAGTTGTTTATGGCTTTGGTCGGTATCAATAAATGCGTAGGAAGTTTACAATGCAACGTAGCCGTTGTTTAAAGTACTAGCTTGCGATCGTCGGAAAGCAGTTTGCGCTTATTCATACGGGTCCTTATTTTGTTTGCTTTAGCGCGACAAAGACATTTCTAGCTGCTAACCTGGGCCAGCGCTCTTTGGTGGAGCTGGTGTGAACATCATCCTCTTGTTCTTGTCAGCTTGAGACATGGCGGTGTTAGGCAGTGTATCTGGCACAATCTGAACAACCAAGAAAAACAATCCTCGAATCATAAAAACTAATTATAGTACTTTTTGCGACTGCAGGCATCATTTTGTTCTTTAACATCTTGTTTACCAATAGGGTAGAGAGCATTGTAGTAAAGTATCACGGTTGCTTATCTTCTTTTAGAAACAAATATGACTCCCGCTGTTTTCCCGAAATCGTGTGATCTTACATTTTCTCTTTTGTTTATTTTCCTACTTATATGAGAAATATGATTGATGTTTTTCGCACATAAGGTTCTGAAAATACCTGCGAGAAGTTTTACAAAATAAACTATATGATTCTTCTTTGAGCAAGAAATAATAGAAAACCATGTCTAAAAATTCTTTCAAATCTTCTGTTCTCACCCTACTGCTCGGCCTGTTCTTGTTCTTGAGGTAGACAAACTTGTAGATGACGAAGATGACCAGAATGATGATGAGGACGAAGAGTACGCATGCTATGACTATGGCAGCGATGACTCCAGCGCTAAGACCGCTTGAGGAAACTAAATGATTCCAAACATCGGGGTGTGAGAGGGGTGAAATTATTGAGTTAAAGCACCTATAGCTAGCTGAGCAAATTGATATCATGAACTTAAGCAAAAAAAATGGAATTAAATAATTTTAGGTAATTTAACAGCAACCTCAAGCATTAGATCGAACTTGGATGTGTGTTATGTTAAAAACGTATCTTCATTCTTTATAAAGAGAGAAAGAGAGAGATATTTATACATACATACATACCTACATACATACATACATACATACATACATACATAAATACATACATACATACATACATACATACATACATACATACATACATACATACATACATACATACATACATACATACATACATACATACATACATACATACATACATACATACATACATACATACATACATACATACATACATACATACATACATACATACATACATACATACATACATACATACATACATACATACATACATACATACATACATACATACATACATACATACATACATACATACATACATACATACATACATACATACATACATACATACAGATATTTATAATTAGAGAGATAGTTAGGTAGAGAGAGGGAAAGATAGATAGATAGATAGATAGATAGAGACAGAAATCAAGAGTGATAGAAAGAAAGAGAGAAAAAAAGAGAAAGGGAAATTATTAAAGCAATTCAACCTTATATTTGAGGCGCGTTTTTTTACTTACTAAAATAATCTTAAAAAGTTAGAGTAATACAAAGTGAAGCTAGTTCAAAATCGCCAGACATTTCAAATTACAGGATGTTATCTCTTAAAATATCCTCCTGAAAATGACTGGGAAACTTCTAAGAGACAAAAGAAAAATTTGTTTTATTTGAATTTTTAAAGTTATAATTAAAGTTACGTAAATAGAATTAAGAGATTCTTGCCAGCTTTCGTTCAATTTGGTAATGCATAATGAGAAAGATATACCAAAAAACAACAGCAACAAAAACGGGCATATAATAAAGCACTTTCTCTATCTACTTTAATGAATTGAATGATGTTAAGCATAAATAGTATACTTAAAAGTTCTTAAGATTTTTCCTTACTCTAAATGTAAAATCCTTTATACTTAACGATCAGCAAATCAGTAGATACGTTACACTTTTTGTCGTTCTGTTATATCTTAAAAAGCAGTACAGCACCTATAGTAAAATTGCTGAGGGGAAAAAAAACTTATTTCATTTTAAAATGCCAGTATTTTTTTTTTCAGACTTCCAACGTATGTTAACTTTAACTGCCTAGAGTGATGCACAGAGCGCATGCTTCTAACCATGCACCTTTATTTGATCTCCTGACAAAACAAAGGGACTTTATACGGAAAGTTTACTTGTCAAAATCTTCTGTAAGATTTGTTGAAAACAAGAGCTATAATTTGCACTTCAAGAAAAAGTTGGGTTTTTTTTTAAAAGAAAGTTAAGGAGCTATGCTGAGTCAGTCTGGTGTAAGTAGAGTAAGAATAAAGAAATCAAATTAATGAAAGAAATAAGCATAAAAGAGAGAATCAACTCGTTACAAAACATTCAAGCCAAAGCTCTTCTATGGATTGAGTTTAATCATTACAAGCCACTCTCACTTTGAATTGAAAATTAACAAGAATTGTAAGAAAGATTTTCATTTGAATAAAGAATTTCATAAAATCTAAGTTGCCAACGATAAGAAAGTGAATTTTTTACCGTACCGGTATTTTTATTCTTACCACAGGGAACAATTGTTTGGAATGTCAATAGTGAAGAATGCGAGTTTAGAAGGATATTTCATTTTACTTACTTTACTTAGCAGGTACCTGAACTTTATCTAAACATGATTAAAGAATCATGAAATGAAAATTATATTCAAACACTACAGATTGGAAAAAAGACATGAATGATCAATTTGAATAGTGAGAGGGCTTTATATTTTGAGTATAACATCTTCCAATTATGTAAGACAAAATAAATTTACATAACTTTTTTATTACCGCAACAGATATTAAACTTTTTTCAACTATACACTTTTTTTGTTTTTTTGTTTTTTTTGTTTGCTTCATTTCGATATAATAATATAAAATGTTGAAAAAAAGAGATACAAAAAAAAAAAAACAACAACTCTATTAATCAAGCTTAAACTAACAGTCAAAGCAAGGGAAGAATAATTATTGATCGACAGATGCGCAAAACGAAGATGAGATTTAAGCAAAGGTAAAGAAACACCACATTTGTAGCCAGTACTAGTAGCAATAGTTAAAATAACACATACAGCCGCTTTAAATGGTTGTCGAACCATAAGCAGAAGCATTCTATCAACTTTGATGATCTAGAGCTTTATTGGACAGGTACTCTTTGAAAAAAAAATTTTTAAGAAAATTCAAAAACAGAGTGGACTGTGAACGATACTCTTGTCGTGAAATCGATCGCAAGTACTCGCACCTGTTTTGTGCAACACTTTAAGATTTTAAGTCCAATATAATATTCATTTTTGGTTTCGATTATTCTTCAACCATCGGTATTTTAACTTGGCTACCTTATTAAAACCTAGTTCTTATCTAAAGAAGAGTATAATAGAAATAAATCGATTCCATCATGAACTGACATTGGTGTTGTTTCGTTGTTAAAATGTTTATTTATGCACGCTTTGGAGGCATGCTTTAAAATCCCGGGAATTGACAAGAGCGTTAAGAGAAAACATTGAAAGTTTTGAGATCTTAATTTCAGTTAATAGAACCTTCAGAGATCTTAATCTCCTAACACATAAATTATTTATAGCTTGATTTATTTGTTCACAATATTTTATATACACCATGCATAGAGACGAGTGAATGGGTGAATCGGACAGCGCGTAGAATTGGAGGATTGGATGAGAATGTTACAGAGAGAGAAAGAGAGAGAGAGAGAGAGAGAGAGAGAGAGAGAGAGAGAGAGAGAGAGAGAGAGAGAGAGAGAGAGAGAGAGAGACAGACAGAGACAGAAAGACAATGACAGAGACAGAGAGAGAGATAGACAGACAGACAGATAGACAAACAGAGAGAGAGATGGAGATACTTCCTTATAATGCTGTTTACGAAAAAAGTATTATTAATTAATTAATGTTAAAGCAAGAGTCCCGCAGAAAACGCTCAGAGAGGGAAAAAAGTTAAAAAAGATATGGCACCTAAAATCATTGAAAGAGAATTAGAAGCGTTGGGTATACGACTATGGTAAAAGATAACCCATTTATTGTAATGAATCGAAAATTCTGGCAGGGATCACGAGAAGGAAATACTTAAAATCATTACAGACCAACAAGAATGGTAGCGCAATTACAACAAAACAACTAGGTTTTGAAAGGAAAAAAAAATCTTCGTTAAGTTTTCATGTTAAGTGGGCGAAGTTACTGTGGAAAAACAGATAATCGATAAGGGGGGATACAGGCAGCGCTGAGAGGATCAAATAAATCGATTAAAATCGATGTACTTACCACTGGTTGAAGACGCTACTGGGGCTTTTAAAGACGATAAAGTACACTTGTAGAATAACTCACATTACCGTATCGTTTCCTGAAGTCATTACTCCCCCCTCCCCCTCCTTTACTTTAAGTGAAGCCCATCAAATATTATTTTGTTTGCTTCTATTCCCTATTATGTTGAACCAGTAGAAACTTAAACAGTGGAGTATAAAGGATGTGAACCTTTTTCAAGCTATTAATATATTACCTTTATTGGCATTAGGCGTATTTTTGCGACACTATAAAGAGGTCAATAACCTATATCATTACATTTTGATAAGCAAGACCATCCTAAGGTGATGATTTTAAAAGAGAAACATCATGTTTGCGAAAAAAGGAAAAGAATTGCATGAACAATTTGATACTAATACATTTCAAAGAAAATGTATTTGCACAACAATTACACAACATGAAAGTGCTCCACAATTCAAATGTGTATGAAAATTGACACAATGCTTAGTACAACAGGCAATGAAAATTCCAGTCTATTCACGTAAAAGAATAGCATTTAGGATTTAAATGTCATATTGAAACTTCCTCATAGAAACAAATACATTGCAATTTATTAAAAGACCCTTTAAATATTCATTTTATGATTGAGATGAAAAATCAAAGGGCAGCTCTGAATTTGAACAAGGCAGTACACCTTTATACACCTTTTGCTTAAAATTATAGCCTTTCAATAGGAGTATAAAAAAACCTTTATTATAGATTAGGAGAGTACAGACTTAGCTCATCTATCGCATTAATATATATTTAATTGATAAACGAAAAGAGGTGTTAAACTTCAATTTGTTAATTTGTCTTTCATAACAAATCAAAGAGCAAATACATCTTTTATTTCTCACCGAGCTACATAGGATTATTTTTTCTATTGAAAACAAATAAACTAGGATGTAATAATAAAAAGATATGCAATATTTTACGAGACACAGAGATCTGCTCAAATTTCAAACAAAACGAGTCTACAAAGAGAGTAAAAAATACCATTGAAAGTCCTTTACTTCATATAAAGAGTAAAAAAAAAGACCATTGAAAATCCTACCATCAGTACTACTTGCAGAATTGGCAGTAGCACTGACAGTTGTCACGTCCTCTGAATACGATTTGCGCATGCGTTGCAAGACCAAAAGATATTAGCATCTATATAAGTATGTCGTAACTTCAGTTATACTGTCTAAAATCGTCAACAACTATTTGTTGAAAATCCGAGCTCATGAGGTACCATTAATAATTGATCGTTTGAAATAACTATTAAATGCTGACTTCAATAATAAATACGTTTAAATATGTAAAGATCGGACTGTATGTCATATATACCAGCACTGTAATCATTCTGATTTTTAAGAGCAAAAATATATTTTGTTTTTTTTTCTATTTCCTGCAAATACACTTTCCCTAAATATCAATAAGCACACCTGATAAGCCACATTTATTTTTCAGATCTTACAAACAAAATTGAAAACAAGTAAAGGAGTCTCATAATGTGCAGGTTAATAATTTAATTCTGCTCTAATCAAAATAAATTAATGCTTCATCTTTTGATTTTCCGAAAATTGTTATCCAAATCCATAAGTTTTTAAGTGCATTTTCATCTTCGTGAAAATCTTTCCATTAGAATTTTATGAAAAGAGATTCGCTTTTTTTTTCTACAAGGGTGAACGTATTTTGCTGAGGTTAATGCTCTCCGAACGAATAAGGTTAATGAAGACGTAACAATGCAAGGAATGTGAAATATAACCGAAATAAAACAATACTTACGACATGTAGCTGTCATCGTTGACGTGGCCAGAAGTAATTTTTACGTGCGGGGAGAGGGAAGTAATGCAGAAAAAAAAATAATGATATAAAATGTATGCTTCAGCATTTAAAAACAACAACTACTATCATGTTACTGGGTATGTTCTAGACCTAAAATAGTGAGATGCCAGTGGTGAGATTATTCTTTAGTCGCCCTTTCAGTTATGGCTGATCCTAAAACAGTCATTGTTCGTACTGTATGTCTGTTTAAGTTTGTTGAATTTTCAATTTGTTGCCCATCTATGAAGAGGTGAGCACATGTTTGATTACGCATATTGAAAAAAAAAACAACTAAACAATCGTAAAATAGGGCGGAACAGGAAAGAAGACGAGACGGCTTCTTGTTAATCTGTTCAGTGAAAAGAGAAATTTATCTAATCTCAGTACAAAAATCCTAATTCCTTCTCAAAATGAAACGCACACACCCTAGTTAAAAAAAATCAAATGTTGCATTTGTAATTATATTTGAGCACTAATTTTTCAGTGGGGAGATATAATCGTGGTGCCACACTTCCACATCGACGGATGGGAACTGGTTCGTAGAAATGCTGTTTATGTTTTAGAGTTATCTCAAGATCAAGAATGCTCTGCGTAGTATAAAATATTTAAATGTAATGGTGTGGAAAAATGGTTTGGGCTAGTTTTCAGTTTGAGTGTTAGCCCCAACTATCGGTGATTTTAAGCGTACGCGTTTATTTCAAAAAGTCCATACTATTTTTCAAAGGAATTAGGCAATCATCGAACTATTTCAAGAATTAATCGAAATTTCTTTTTGGTGTGTGTTACAACTACCTCCACATCCATTTGTGCTATATTCTTATCATCTCAATTATAACACGAATCTTGCTAATATTTATGGAAGAAGTTATCATGATCTGTTTTACATCAACCTTTCAATAAAGTCAACCCAAAAAAACGAGTTGTGGATATGCCTAATTCAAACATTTGGCGTATCTGTGTACTCACTACTAGCTGTCCAGTCGATGGTGTACCCTCCAGTCTGGCTCATGTAGGTAGCATTCTGGTAGGACGTGTTGAAGCAGTAGTTCGGGTGGGTGCTCATATAGATGCTGGCGTTGTTAGGGTCCGAGTAGACAACCTAATGGTGCACGGGTGTTTTGTTTTTAAAGAGAGGTAGACATGAGAGGAAACGCTTTAGGTATAAAGAAAGTAACAAGAAAAAAAAGGGGTGGGGATGGGTGGGGGTGAGTAAGAGGGGCTTTATTTGATATCGCTCCGGTGATGGGCTACTACTTTCCCACTTCTGGGATATCTCTGAAAGTTACAATACATCATCATTATTAAAGTTATCTACAATGTCGTCAATAAATCAACCATCTTCATCATTCCCTTTGCGTCATCGTCTCTTCATCGTTATCATCATCATCATCATCATAAAAAACTGCAACGTTATCATTGTTTTTCAAAATCAGTCGAGAATTTCGCAGAACTCTTTCTGGACACATTTGCTCCTCACAGCATCATAATAGTCTTCAGAGGTATTATTGAAATCAAACATTCCTATAGGATTCGGTAAGACAGAAATACCACAGACACTAGATTTAGCGAGAAGTGTCACAGGCCAAGCCCTCAATGTTATTGCTACGGAGAGGTTGCGTGACGCGTGTCAAGGTGTTGGATTATTTTGAGATAAGGGCGGTAGAAGAACCGACTCGGCGTTTTTCTAAGGGTTAAAGAAGGAAAGCTACCGCCACTATAGTTGCTCTGACCCACATACGCGAAAACCTCTCCTCATTTAACTCTCTCTGGTAATTATTCAAAATTCGAACTTACCACGCAAGTAAAGAAGTGTGTAGCGCTCGAGTCTACTGAGGAGTCCGTGTTGAACATGCTCACATAGTGGGTGTTGGACGAGTTGGTGCTGCTGAAGTCTTCCTGATACATGCAATACGCTTGGCCTCCAGCTTAAAAAAAAAAAAAAAAAAAATTAAACCTCTTAAGAGCATGGTTACTGCCTAAAGCGAAAGTATAAGTTTCCGTCTTGTTTCTAGCTCGATCTTTAAAGGTGATCTTTTTAAGTTCACCTTGAAAATGCAGTAACACATTTGTTAAAGTTTACTAGTAGCATTAAAACGGTAACGACTGGCCTCCTTATTCAATACCATTGCGAAAAAATGCTTTTCAGATTTACTGCGGCAGTGATAGATTATGGGTATATCAAAAACATATTGTTTTGGTCACATATTTTTAGACTTCGATAATTTTGAACTTTAGTTTAAATTATGCCGTATGATGTTCTTTAAGCTATAAATGGGAGTCTGTTTTATTGGTAAGGCTTCATATATCTCTGAGATGTAAGGGAGGAACTCCCATTTATAAACATAATTTTAAAAACCCTGTCCCGAAACCGCATGACCGTGAGTGATACTGACCCGACGAGAAGATCTTGGTGGAGCAGGCGGTATAGTTGGCTGTGAGAGTGCCGGAAGCACTACAACCGTCCAGATTCGACGCACCTCCCGTGCAGTAGTCGGTACCACTGGAGTCCGTCATGGTGTACGTTCCAGTGGCTAGCATGGAGTCAGGACAGGTGATCCGCTCAGACGACGCAGTACCTGGTGAGACACAAGAGTGACTGGTTGAGAGCGACCGTCTATTGAACAAGACCTTAGATTGATATGTGTCTTTACAGGATTGATACTTTTATAAAACAGAACAGTGCGTATAAGCGCTGAGGTCATTATCTTGCTTGAAAAATTTTTCTAAATCTATCTAAAATCTATTTAAACGCTTACGAGAAAGCCGTAAATTCTGTCAAAAAGCATGTAAAAGTGTATTGCCTTGCAAATTTATTTAAACCCACACTAGGATCTTTAAATAGATTGGGTTTCATAAAACTACCTAACTGAGACAATAGAAAAAAGCAGTATATCAGCAGGGAAAGCCATGGGCTGCAAATGGCAAGGGAAAAAAGCACGTACAGATTTTTAGATGGGAATGAGTGTGATATTCTAGCAGGGAGCAGTAACATACTAACGGTGTTCTTTAACATGAACAGGCAGACATTGAAATGAAGAATACACGAGACACTGAAGTGAAGAATACACGAGACATTGAAATGAAGAATACACGAGACATTGAAATGAAGAATACACGAGACATTGAAATGAAGAATACACGAGACATTGAAATGAAGAATACACGAGACACTGAAGTGAAGAATACACGAGACATTGAAATGAAGAATACACGAGACATTGAAATGAAGAATACACGAGACATTGAAATGAAGAATACACGAGACATTGAAATGAAGAATACACGAGACACTGAAGTGAAGAATACACGAGACATTGAAATGAAGAATACACGAGACACTGAAGTGAAGAATACACGAGACATTGAAATGAAGAATACACGAGACATTGAAATGAAGAATACACGAGACATTGAAATGAAGACTATTTTCCAACTCTCTTTGGTCAGTTTGCGTTGTTAAATAATTTCTTTGAGAATGCTATTCAGAAATGGTACAGATATAATTTAAAGAAAAAGATGAAAAAGGCGAGATACGATATGACTTTCACCTTTATCTGAACCTGTCTTTTGCTAGGAGCTCAAGCCTTTAACTTAAGTTGCAGTGCGTTCAATATTTTCTATGCCGAGGAATAGGAATGGGTAACTATAGGGTATCAGTTCGGAGCGAAGATTGATTCTTCGAGCCAGTTCAGAAAGCAAGCTGGACATTTATGGAAAAGAGAGAGTAAAGTGATGGGGAGGTTGAAAACTTATCAAGGAGATTTAAATAAACAGATATGTAAAAAAAGTTGAGTAATACGTTAGTAGAAATGGCAAGGAGGTATTGCCTGCGCAGCTGATTTGGGAAAGAGCACTATGGGTTGGAAGAAACATTGGGGATATAAACGAATTTAGGAACAATGAGGAGTGTAACGGAAACGAGTGCGTGCTTAGAAAAGAAGGATGAAGTATCCTATATGTTCCCTAAATCGTCAACTGATGCTATGTCCATTCTTGTATGTTTTTCACTGGGAGAAGTGGTATTATCTAGCTTTTCTTCCCTCTGAGTGTGGACGATTCTATTCAAGGAAAATTAAGACTCTTCCTATGACTGTTGAAGCGTTTTTACCCTGTTTGATCATGACTCTAAAGTCTCCATTGGAGAATGTGGTGGTGTCACAGATGGCGGTGTAGTTTGTCACCGAGGTGGTGGTCGGGAGAATCTCCACCCTGTCTCCGCCAGCTGCCGAATCCTCGTCTGGCGGTGAAAACAATTAAAAAAAACAGAAGGTGATTTTTCTACTTCTTAGATATTTTTTTTTCTTTTTGATAGGGCTTTCATTCTAAGTCACTTTGAAATATAATGTGATTTTGGAAAGGGTAAAAATTTTAAACAGGTCATGTTATGTTAATCTTACTGGATGATGTGCCGAACAGTTTTATTGGGATGCATAAGCTGTTTGAATTCAAAAAGCCTTTTTTGTAGTTCCCGTAGTATGTGATCTTTTCGATTATCATGGAACTAGCAGATAGTTTGGAGATTAAAGTAATGGATTATATTGTTTACAATCAAACTTAGTGTGAAATTAGTCAGTACTTTTCATGTAAAATTCAACAAACTTTGCACTGTCATTTGAGCATATATTTTTCTTCCTCGCGCAAATTTTTGTGCAATTTTTATTGATAAAAAGATTCTTTATCACAAAAAGAAATCTGAAACTATTGATTTAAAACTCTGCCTACTCAGGTCTTATATTTTAAAGAAAAATCTTTGCAGCATATCTCTAGTTGATCTCCACAGGGAAATTGTTATATAAGCCCACAACAGAGATCGATCTACCATAGCAGCAGTTATATAAGAAATAAAAAAATGATTTCCATTTCTCTTGGAAATTAACCCCTGTGAGTTAGAATCTTAGCGGTAAGGCTAGCCACACTTTCATCAATCTTTTTCGACCAAAAGCTCTTAGTGGTTTTTGTTTTTTTTTAACTAGATATTCATCTATAACCTGGCCGTTACACTAAGTGTGCATATGAAATTGACATTGGATGTGCTAAGAATTCGATCCACACTACAGAGTGTGGATTTAGCAGGCTTGGCCTCAACTGTACAGATATATCATTTCTCATGTTCACTGAACAAATTTCGCATCCATTTTTTACAGCTACTCCCCGGAAACAGAGCCAACACATGTGTTCTTCACAAATCAGTTTACTTCGTCCATTTGTTTTCTTTTGGACGTTTACAAAAGACTTAAAAGATATGAGGTAATTTTTACTTATCATCTAAGTGTCGTAATGCGTTCGTAAAAAGCAATATTAACAAATTCAATTCTACCTCTTTTTAATCTCTCGAGAAATGGCTCCCTTTTCCTCGACTAAACTCACCAGTACTAGCGTAGTACAAGAACTTGTTCGAGCTCTGCCTGGACAAACTCCAACAGAAAAAGATGTCGAAGTCCACAGTTAATATCTGGATGGGAGTTGCGGTTCTGGAATACATGCAGTGGGCCGCGGTGAGAAAAAAAAATTAACTATCTCTGCCTTCTAATATATTTTTAATTTAAATAAATTACAATCCGATTTAAACGACTCTGTAAGATCGAATGTGTGATTTGGACATAGTTAAAAACGTTTAAGCGTTGTTTACAACCACACATTCTAGCTTACACCTAATGGTCACTAGTCCATAAATTCTAACTTGATGCAGCATGTAATAAAAGCTTAATAAAAGGTAGGAGATGAGTTTACTGAATATCAAGATAAAATACTTGTGCGTGGCAAAAGATATTATTTGTGTGAAACTTGAAACTTGGTGCTCAAGAATCATTTTCCAATCGATCTGCAAGTAATAAATAAGGAAACCTAGATTTATTAGCCTAAATATATTTTGCATTAAGGCCCTTGTATTTTCATGCCAGGAGATACTCTATAAGATACGAAAAAAAAAGATAAGAAAAAAAAAAACGGACGGACGGACGATTACTTTAACCCGATATTTCATCTGGCAAGATTGCGCATCTAGAGCCCAACATCAATCTGCTGTATTGCCACAGCTTTGCTAAATGTTCATATAAAGTTTTACTTCAACCATACCTATTCAATCTATTTCTTGCATTCGTTTCTGTTTATATCTGATACCTCTGCTTATTTCAAGAGTGCATCAAGACTATTAGGGATGGATTAGAATAAGTTATTAAAGAAACAACATGGAATCCGAAAAAGCAGACTGTGCTTGACCTACTTCATGACGTAAAAATTGCCAGAATTTATATGACACTCGAAGACCAAGTTGCTGTAAGTACTTGATGCGTAGGTCACCGTGAAGGGCGAAACTTGAGAACTGGTGAACGTCTTGGTCGGTAAGGATGGTTCAGACAGTAACCATGTGCCCGTCAGGTCAGATGGAAAAGTGCAGGCCGCCTCACCTGAGGAAGAATTCATCATAAATTCAGCTCTGCGGATCTCAAAACAGTCTTACTCAAAAGAGATTATCATAACAGTAACAAAAGCTCGTAAAGCTGCTTTCACTATTAAGATGAGATAAAACTCACAAATAAAAAGATGTCATATTTCATGTTTTTTAATAGGCTCTTTATAGTTTTCTTGACTCACTTGGGGAAATAATGTTGTCAGAATATCAGTGTGCCACAATGATTTTCTTTTATGTAAGAAGAAGATAAACCAATTCGTCCATTTATGACATAAAAATGAATATTTGTGACTTTCATTAAACATTTATGTGGATTTTCATAACAAAAAAGAACAAAAAAAAAAAAAATTAAAAAAAATTTAAAAAACTGGGAATTCGTGTTTCTTGCATTTCACCTTTAATTGAAATGCAATAGTGCGATTAAAAGCTTAGAGTTCGATGGTTTTGGTGGAGTCATAATTTTTTTATGAAAAAGATTTATTCATGAGAAATTTATGTTGTTCCTGCCCTTATGGTCTTGTCTGTATACCTATCACGATCGCTGCATGTCATTCATGAAGACATTAAAATGGTAGTACCCGTAAGTGACTGGACCCAGAATTTTTTATTCACTCTTTATTTTATACATTTAACGGAAGTGCAAATGTACTTGACGATGAAAGATGTATCTGCCACGATCCTGGTGTCCCATTAACCAATATACTCTTTCACATTCGGAACAGTAGTAGAGATAACAAAAAATTAATAGTCAAACGATTTTCCTAGTAATGTTAAATGTCTATAATGATATAAAATGTAATTGTATATCAATAACCAAAGCAAAGAATTAGGAAAAGCCCAAGCAATTTCTTAGCATTTCCTAACCAGTGCAATAATGTTACATGTGCAAATAAAACGTAAAGTTGCCTATTAAATAAACATCGTAATTAATATTTAGCAACTCACCTGAAGTGAAGAAACAGAACAACAGTATTGTTGTGCCTGTTGTGCTGAATACTCCTATTGTAGACATCTTGTTTTATTATTATTATTATTATTATTATTATTATTATTACTGCTTATTTTTTCAATTATGTATCTCAGTGTTGCAGATCACTGTGGATTGATTGAAAATAATAAAATAAAGAATAATTTAAAATCATTTCTTTAAAAAATAAGACAATTAATTACTTTTTACCATAGTTGAAGAATTGTTTTGTGTTATAGTGAGACTTGTAAGAATCAAAATAAAAACTCAGCATATGAAATGTTAAGTATTGTCTCGCAGTGGTTATAAAAGATGGCAAAAAAATGCTTTTCTTTTGTGGTTCTACATTAGAGCTGAGATAAACTCACCGCTTTGCCACTAAAAAAGAGCACGGCGTATGCCTTCCCACTAAACAGATACGATTTAGAACAGCGGTATTCAATTATGAAAAAATTCACAAATTTATCTCAAAGAAATCATAATGAATAATACTGAAAATAATTGAAAATAATATGTTTAGTCATAGATATTTCGCGAGAAAACTACTGTTAACTGATTTATTGAAGTAAAATTCTATATACCAAGTTTGATGGGGCGATTCGTTTGATAATATATATATATATATATATATATATATATATATATATATACACACACACACCAATGGTAACCCGTAAAATAACATGAAATGGGGTAAAGAGACATGTGACATTTTTGTATCTCTCCGGCACCATGAAATACTAACACTACACCAAAACTACGAGTATGCTTTTTATGCTCACGCATGTAATACTGGTTCCATTTCTAAGGCAAATATTCCGAACCCAAGAAAAGTTTAAGACAACGAACAGTCGTCCTCTTTTGTAACTTACCAACAAATCCATATCCTTGGTTTTATAGAGTTTGAGGCCGTATTAATAAATGCGTAAAAAGCTTAGAATGCACCGTAGCCCATGCCAAAAGCATTATCTTTAGATCTTAGCAAAATTGTTTTGCTTTAAAAAAGAAAAAGAACTGTTTGAGGAGTTTTCCGGAATTAAAATGTGGACTACGCTATGCTCTTCAAAATGTACAGTCTTCAAAGCCGTTACTTTCACTAGTCTGGCTGTATTGCGACTCTATTGGTAGCTGATCTACGCGCCACAGTGCAGAAGATAACATCATCGAGCTTAACCCAATCTTCTGAACCAGTTTAACTGAGACATAAATTTTAAATGTGCTCGTGAGGGGAGACGGTTAAGATGGAAAGACAGAAATAGAGAAACAGGCACAGAGCACAGAGATGAGCAGAAAATAAAAAAAGGACACATATAGATAGTGTGTGCTTACAAGAAGTAAAGACGGGGAGAGAGAGGGAGGGCAGAGAGAATGAGAGAACCAGGGGATGGGCGGGCGGGGTAGGAGAGAGAAACAATAGATTTCAAGGAAGAATCAAGGATATGTGATAAGACAAAGAACTGGAGAGAAAAAAACTACTGTCTCAAGAAAGTAATTTTATGGGGAAAAATACTTGGAGTAACTGAAAATTTTTACTCGAAAATGCTAAAGTATAACGCTTTTTATTTAAATGAGAGAAAGGTCGAAAGAAACAATTTTTATGAGAATACAGAGGCAGTCTATAACTCCATTTTTTAATCCATAGCACGAAAATCGAGAACTGTTTAAGAAAGGTAGACTTTACTTTTTGCGTTTATACTCTCTCAATCACATGAATGAATAATTGTGCTTTCATATGTGACAAAAATGTAATGGTGGCAACGTTTCATCTTCTATGAGAAAGTTAAGTCGCCCTTTTTCAACCAAAGCCCAATGCACATTAGATACTAATAGGTTATACTTGTTGCACAGTGTAAATTGCAAAACTTTGAAGGAATAACTGTTTTGAAAAAGTTGTGCTAAAGTGAATAGGTTATTAGAACGAACAAAGAATGATCAAGAAAAGAAGAGAGAAGACAAACAATAGCTTCGGTACGACTATATGAGACATAAAAGAAATTGGTGCAACGTGAGGTATGAACGATTTCAGTTTAACTTTGAGTTGCCAATAACATTTAGTAGAATAAATCGGTACAACATATAATATTCAAAAAATTATCACAAAAATATTGTAAACTAGGTTTAAAAGCTATTCAATGTATATATTATTTGCGTCTATTCACTTAAGATATTCCTTGAGATTGAATTAAATCAGACAATTTTTAAAAGTTAGGTATATGAAATTATCTCACTCTTTCTCATCTACCTTCATTAAAAATGCCGTTGATTATTTGATTATTAAACGTGTACGCATTAAGTGAACATCAGTAAATTATAATGTCCAGTGTACCTTATATTGCAACTATCGAGGTGAAAATAAGGATGGGGAATGGATTTTTTTTCTAAAGAATATGGAAGAAGTGGGACACATAGGTATTTTTTTTCTTTTACCTTAAGCCAATCTTACATTAAATGTTAAAAAGGTTCACGTTCACAAATCAAAGATGGTACATGATAGAAAGGACGGTAAGGCATCACTAAAATCATTTGAAGAAAAAAAAAAGAAAAACCGAATAAATTTATTTAAACTCAATCATTAATTCCAATCTGGAATATTAAAACATTGCTATTTGATTGTTTATGTTTTTGACTATTTTAGTTGATCTATGAAAACAGTTATGTAATGGTAGCATCAAAGTCAAAACAGTAACGTTATTACACAATACTTTACGCAGCGAAAACAAGCCCGAGAATGGCTATTAAGACGGGCCGATAACTCTTCAACACTCTCCCTTCTATTACTTCCCTTCTCGAGCATCGGTTGCCAGGGTTTAAGTGGGGGAAACCGTCTTTGTTTGGCCCAGCAACAGGACTGCAAAGCCTTAGAACTCTTTGTTTTCCTCGCATTGTGATTCACGTTCAATGAGATACGACTCTCGAAAGTCGACGGACCTACGGCCTGTTGAATGTATGCCAAAGGGGCCATTTTTTCCTCCTATAACAGCGAAAAGTTCAACGTTATTCTGCAAAATACAACGCGATATCTAGAGATGATTCTCTGGGCCTACTCATAATGGTGGCTTGGTTCATTAGTTTGAAAAGTGATCTATTATTTACATTTAATGAGCTCACTCCTGATCGGTTTTGATTTGACTGTTGCAGTAACACTATTTTATCGTCGCCTAAGCTATTCCGTTTCTCAAGTAAAAACGTTCCACACAATGAAAGAACTAGACAAACTTAAACAGAACGACTGTAAAGCTACTAAGCTGACTGACTTTTAGAATCGAATTCTTTTTTTCTTTCTTGTTGAACAATCCACATTTTTTTTTTATTTGTAAGGTCTAAGGCAGTTACTTGCATCTCATTGCAACTTAAAGATGTCAATGATTGTTTTCTTGTTTGTTTGTTTGTTTTTTCATGTCTTTGTAGGGTTATACATCAACTGGGGGTCTTTGTGTTTGTCTAGCTTGTAACCTTTATCCATCTATCTATCTATCTATCTATCTGTTTATTATTTATCTATCTATCTATCTGCCTATCTATCTATTTATCGAGATATCTTCCTATCGATCGATCTACAAGCCTATTAATCTGCCTCACTATCTATTTCTATCTATCTTTGCTTATATATTCATAAATCCATATGTCTGTTTATACAAATATTTCTCTGTTTTTCTGTCTACTTACCTACCCATAAACAGTGAATCAGTATATTTCTGTTGTGTTCGTGAAGCTGATTTCTCCAGCTTTTTTTTATACCCATCTCTCCCTCTATCTGTCCTTCTACCTAATTACTTACAACTTTTGTTCGCATTAGTCTTCAAACTACCTACCTACCTAATTAGTATCGAGCTATTTTTTTTTTATTTTCCATTTCCCAGAGAGGCTATACGCTAATCTTCTGCTTCAATTTATACACTTTCTCAATGTAGGCCTTTAAAGAGGTGTAGAAGAGGTGATCGAGAAAATTGCCAATGTTTCAGACATCGGTGCCGCGATTCATAAAGTTGTCATGTTTTTAAAGGGTTCTCTCAATTTGGGGATTCAAAAAAAATTCTCATCCCCATTATCTTTTAAGATAATTTAGATATTTGCACCATATTGCACTCTTTCTATATTAAAATTGCTATAAAAATCTTTTTTTTTAAAAATTGATAATTACCCGTGAACTATATTTCTTGCCTGGGAGCAGATGTAAATTCCATTTCTTGATATGAATAGATGAGTTCTAGATAATGGATTGCAAGTGTAGATTGCAAGGCTCAAATCATATTAGCAGATAGCTTCATATACGGATAAATTTTACGAGTCAGATAAATTGAATCATATCAGATCGTTTAGACCTACTAAGACTAGGAAAAAAAAACTCCTCAGCGTAAAAGCAAAGCACTCAGGAAAAAAACCTTTCACTGTCGTCATATTTTAGTTTCTTGTATGTTCATTAATTGTCTATGCCTTATCATAGGTGAGAACAAAACCAGTGTTGGCCAAAGCTCTTTCAATCTTAAAATATTGTAGAGCCCGCAGACATGTCATCTTAGTTCGACTAAGAAAAGAAAATGAGGCCTTTACTACTCATTGAGTTTATTTTAAAAAAAGCAATCGGCCCCATTGTCCATTATACATACTCTCTCTCTCTCTCTCTCTCTCTCTCTCTCTCTCTCTCTCTCTCTCTCTCTCTCTCTCTCTCTCTCTCTCTCTCTCTCTCTCCCCCTCTCTCTCTCTATCTATCAATCTCTCGTTTCCTATCTATTTGTCAATCTATCGATAAATCATTCAATCGATTTATATATCTACACCATTTATTATATCTGTATATCTGTGACCTTATCTTTTTCAATTTCTCCGATACTTTCGTTTCACCATCCACAAACACGCACAGAATGACTCCCTAAATAAAACACATACCCTCTCAATTTTCTCATTAAGTTTTTTAAATTCTCTCTCTTATTTAACTGTAATTTTTTTTCTTTCTATTTTCTTTTTGTCTGTCCTATTTGGTCGTTGCTTTTCTATATATCACATTCTTTATCTACTCAATTTGTTTAGCTAGATTTTTTTTTTGTATTTTAGCACCACAAATAGTACTAGTTTTCAAATCAGATCATAGTAAAAAAAAAAAAGTTAAAGGTAACCGATTTTCCGTTTGAAAAAGTTTAGCTCCCCCCCCCCCCCCCTTTTTTTTTTTCCACAATCCTTCACAAGTTAAATTTGATATGAAGTTATGGCATGTTTTCCCCAGTTCAAACGTTTGAGTAAGAAGTTTTTTTTTTAAATGCAAGATAATAAAAACGAAAAAAGACCATGATAATTTTGCTTTTTTTTTTTATAGCTTTTTAATACGATTCATTTGTCACCTCTAAATGTTAATAGTTCCTAAAAACTCTTTTATTGTCCATTTGGGTCTACCCAAAGCAAATCAAATTGATTTCAGATCTAAGTGCGTATCTTCTATGAAAACTATTATTTAATTCACTTTTGAAACTGAAACATTTTTCTTATCGTACGACAAAAAATTTATCTTTACTAGCAAAATCTCCAAGGCCCTGTTGGAAATTCTGCCTTGATTTTATTGGAAAAAATACTTATCGACCAAAAGTTCTTTCAAAATGTCATAGATAACTATTTTGTTTATCAATGAAAACAATTGCTGCTTTAAAAATGAACATATATCATACCTCTATTTTTCATAAATAAAAAAACCAATGGGATATTGAAATTATTAGCCTCATCACCATCGTTCAAAACTTTCTCCTCCTCCTCCTCCTCCTCATCTTACTCCTCATCATGATAATTATTATAATCGTCATTAACAGAATGTAGATCTCGAGACATCTTTGTGTATGGAATTGGTACATATACCTTTGCTATCAGTGGCTTTTTGGTTTATGATTTTGCCACAGAAAATATTCTGATATGTTTTTATATCCTTACTGCATGCACTAAGTAAAATCCTATCTACACCTCTCAAGGAAACACTTTATCACATGGTCATTTTATCAAGTTTGCTTCCTTTTTTTTTCTGTAAAATTCAGAAAATGAATCTCTCGACAGGCTTTGAAGAAACAAAAAAAAACCCCAAAGATTATATCACGCTGGAAGATTTGAAATGGAGAGATGTGGATGAGTCAGTTCTAGGTAACCCTTGGCTAGACAACATCACTTTTAATGATAGGGTTATTGATAGTTTCTGAAAATTGAGATGCTGATAAAGGTGATGATTATGAGGATAATGATGATGATAAGGAGGAGGAGGAAGTGGGTATTTTAGATAATGTTTACTCACTTACGTTTCATTAATTAAAAGCGTTGTTGAATTAAATAATTAAATAATGGATAACACTGTAAGGAAAATGGAAGAAAAAAAAAACAATAAAACGTTGCCATCTTACAAGAATATAATAGATAAAGTATTAATCATAATGCGCACTTCAGTGCTTAGTTGTCATTCTTTCCGTTTGTTTTTGGTGATGCTTTGTTATAAGATATATTTGGCATCGAATCCATATAAAAATAAACAAGGAAACTAAAATATTTGGGTCAAATAACAAATCATGTAGTGATCTCTCTTATTATACTTTTACCTTTGCCAAGGAGATGCAAGCGTCCTCTGGGACTCTTTCGAAATTGATATTCACCACAGATACGTATATCCTTGCTAAACTTTGGACTCATATGATGGAACGGAAAACAACAAATAAAATGTATTCCTTTAAATTTTTCTTTCTTTTCATTAAAAAAAAAACAACAACTCCACCCTTTTAAAGAGCCTGTAACAAAACCTCAATATCCAACAGAAACGGCATCGCCCAATTTTCGACCGCGTCTCCAAACAAAACTCAATAGATTTGAGCTCCTACAGAAATCCTCTCGATACAGTAATCGATGGCATTAAGTTAGCCTAATAAATGTTCTAATTTGAGCCCATGGTATATGGATCTGTCCAGCCTAGCATAATAGTAACTATTGTAGGTCCACAGGTCGACCTGCAAGGCACATAGCCAAAGGCCGCCAAAAGATCCGTTCGTCCGTCGCTCTGACCGCCAAATCCGGATTAAACCGCATGCTCACAAGGTTGACAAGCTCTGCCCCAGCCAACAGCACACGCACAAATCTGGGGAGCTCTGCGTTCTTGCGTGGAAGTGACGTGAGTGCAGTAAGAGGACGCAGACCTAGCGTTTCGGTGATTTGACGAACCGCAATTTTTTTTAAACTGCTTTTCTTTTCTTTTTTTTTTGTATGGATGCATTGGACTGGCCTGTTTATACGATGCCTCATCTTTTATTTACTTCTCCTTTACATCTTTTCCGCCGTACTATCCATATTATTTTTACATTACTATCTTTTCCCAGTCCTCATTCTTCTCCTTAAACCTCTCCTTTTATATTGTCTCCTACCTCTTCCACCTTTGCAGCTTCGGAAACACTTTGCAACTACTTTATATTGTCTTTATAATTGCATCAGCTTGTGTTTTTTTTTTTAATGCACAGGTACAATTCGAAAGACCAGAGCATCACAAGATATTTTCATAATTTGTAGATTGATTTGAAAATTGGGGATTTTTAAAAAAAACTTTGTATCAAGCTTTGTATGCTTGAAGACCTCCCAAACTAAAAAAAAATTGCGCTATTTTAAAAGTAATAACGACAATACTTTCGGACCATCGATAATCTTATGAATAAAGATATCATAAAAATAATAGTATGCAAAGCGATGGAAAATGGTTGGTCCTGATTATGAAACTTGAGGAGAAAAGAATCACAATAGTTCGTGTCTTTAGATTTATCCAAGAGGAATGTATTGATTACCTTTTTTTCTTTCGTAACTACCATTGGATGGTAAAAAGACTGTCGACTTAACAAAGCTAATAATCAGACGATACTTTACGTCTTCAAACATGTATGTTGGTGAATGTGAAATGAAGAAAACATTGCTCTGCGGCGGAATTCGTTAGTTCACTTGCGTTACCGATCATTGCCGCTGTTTCTAAGGAGTTTGTTGACGGCATAGCAAGTGAGACTGGTTGAGCTGTCGCAAAGTAGAAACTAGCGTAATCTTCCAAGTCTGTTGGGCGTTTCCTATAACAAAAGGTGCAACCTACAAGTGTTTATTACGACATCAGACTACACAGGCTGAATCTGATTTAGGTCAATATTAAAAAAATTACCTCAATTTTTTCCCCTGTGACTATTTATAGTTATGCCATTGTTGATGTGACATACAGATCCTATTCGGCACTAATGACCAAATGATTCATTTTCTTTTATGACTGAAGGGGCAAATGTCTTACCGTGGAAATTATATGCACAAACACTGGCTTTGAGCCAAGTGGAAAGATAAGAAAGGCAAGTGAGTCTACGTTTTTTGTTTGTTTTTTTTTAAGTTTTTTAGTAACATCGCTTGCATTAATGAAATTCGATTTGCACAAGCACCATTAGGAAGAAGTGTGTGTGTGTGGGGGGGAGGGGAGAGAGAGAGGGCTCAGTAAAGTAAAATCTAAGAAGAAAAAAATCAAATAGTTTGAAAATTTTGAAATATTTATTTGCTTTTGGATAGCAGACAAATGAGATAGCTACTCGGCGAATAAAAGTTAAAGTTGGAACAAAGGAAAGAGAAAGACAGAGAGGAAGATAGAGAGAACGATAGAAAATAAGGTGGATAGCAAGGAACAGAGAGAATTCGCAAGAACGAAATTAAATTTATGCGTATATGTGAGGGATACAAGAGACTGAGTGACAGATAGATAGATAAATAGATAGATAGATAGATAGATAGATAGATAGATAGATAGAT
>JAWDGP010003468.1:60000-252500 GCA_033675545.1 Elysia crispata
ATAAAGCTCCATTCATTCATCTATTTGTTTTCAGTCCTTTTCAAAACTGCTCTGCTTCATGAGTTCGCCATTTAAATCTTTTATTTCTATAGATTCTTTCAGTCCGTACCGAGAGCTAGCAACAGGGTATATTATAGTTTTGCTCAAAGATAATCAAGCCAAAACCTCTATTCGAGTTGGTTTGAGAGGGCTCTCGTTTTATTATTAATGCCCATCTTTTCTGCTGAGATACTAGAATTATTTTCCCCTCCTTTACTAAAACAATTCTTGTATTGATTGGGAAGCTTATACATATTGCTATGACGTAGGTCTGTCATCAGCCTCCAAAAATATTAAGATTTTTTTTCAGGTGACCTAGATTTAATACATGTCTAGATTGCCGGTATTCATTTTTTTTTCTCATTGTACCTGAAACTCAAATCCTAGGTACTGTTACAGAAAATTATATTAGAAATATTTTGCAGCTTTGCAACTTTGGTGACGAGTACATAATTATCTGCCAAGAAAAGGCTTTCTGAAGTTGGATTCTTTCAAAATATTAAAACAAAACTAAACAACATCAACAACAACAAAATCCAAACCAATACAATTCACCAAAATATCTTTGAGATCAAACAATAGTATAACGATAAAAAAAGAGAAAAACAAATTAACAACCAACAACAAGTACAAGAACAATGATAATAAAGAAAACGGCGATGCTATCCTATTTAAATTCTAAAGTATACAGCAAAATTAAAACGAATTTTAAAGTCTGTAGTGTTAAAAAAATCACATTTCCTTTATCATTACATAACCACCCTTTCGTAATTTAACTCCTAATGATGTAACTTTTCCTAAATAAATTAAATGACTGAAATGTGTAACACCTTAAATAAATAGAGCATTTGGTACAGCCATTCGAGTCTTCAGCTTCCCATAAAATTCCCGTGGCATCGTAAATATTAAAGACTGTGAAGTTTTTTGCTGTTTGAATTATTTTACTTTCAAAGAATTACTTTAAAAAGAAAAAGTTAATACAGCCACCAGCATTTCTTTAGTCTTGATAGCCCCATAGTCGTTGCTTTATACAATATACTTGTCTTTGTTTTCAAGAAAAACTCGATTTAAAAACTGAGTATTGACATTTTCAAGAATTAAAGCTTTGCACTATATCTTTCCACCCTGACTAGTTAACCATAAAAGTTGCAATTTTGCTAGGGACCGCCATGCCTCAAGGAGAAACAACTAAGAGTTACAAAAACTCCTTTGTCTATACTCTCTACTCTGAATAACACTCCGTCATTAATGTCGAAACAAAAGATTGTCTTAAAAAAAGTGAAATCGATAAACATAGTTCGTTAGGACATTGTACGAGTACTGGTAGGGGAAGAAAACCCAAAACAAAACAAAAATAAATAAAGTTGAATTAGATGAGGAAGGGCGGTTCTCCCATAGTTCCTGGATGTTGAAATGGGTCAATGGATGCGAAAGGTACTTGCGCGTGGGCAGTTTCCGGCCTCGGTTATAGACTGTTATGGGATAAACCAGTAAGATGTACACTTGTACCTGGGAACTTAGTCGGCGTTTGTTTCTGTGACAGCTAGACTAGCATTGTTTAAAAAGGTCGACTTAGTACGCTGCGAAGTGCACTAAATAAGGGTTGGGAGTTCTCGTTTTTTCAACTAGGATTTTTGTAAGGTTTTTTGAATTCTCATCTCGTACATACAAGTCTGTTAAAAACATTGACATAGAAACAAAAGAGTAATGGCGAATTTTCGAAATTAACATTATCATCATCATCATCATCATCATCATCATCATCATCATCATCATCATCATCATCATCATCATCATCGTCTTCGTCATCACAATCATCATCATCCTCTTCTTTATTATTAATATTGTTATTATTATTATTATTATTATTATTATTATTATTATTATTATTATTATTATTATTATTATTATTATTATTATTATTATTATTATTATTATTATTATTATTATTATTATTATTATTATTATCATCTACAAAAATGTGAAATATAACAAGTTGAAAGAAATTTATTGCATGTTTGATTTATATGACTGACACAGAAATTAATCCAAACAGTCTGATTTATTTGCGTTCCGAACGATAGAATTAACTTGCTTGTACTCCTCTCTCCTCTTTAAAGTCACAACAGACAGGGTAGTGCTGCAAGAGTGAGGCCCCAAAAGATTTACAATTTTACAAACAAAATTCACAGATTTTCTAGAACTCGTTTTAAAATATTACTATGCAATTTTTTCGAAAGAAAAAAAAAAGAAAACGAGAAGAGCATTTAGAAAAGGGATTACAGGTAGGTTCATTATTTTGTTATGTATTTGATATTGTTGTTGTTGTTGTTGTTGTTGTTGTTGTTGTTGTTGTTGTTGTTGTTGTTGTTGTTATTGTTGTTGTTGTTGTTGTTGTTGTTTTTCTTATTTTTTTGCTGTCGCGGTTGTCGTTCATGCTGTTAGTTTGTAATTTTTTTTCAATTTCATAAATTTTGTTAAAGACTTTTAATAAACTTCTTTTAGCACGTGATCGGCAAATGCTTTTCCATTTAAAATAAAATGTATCTTTTCGATATTAGGTTGCTAAGTTATAGTAGATCAAGTAAAGAAGTACAGTCTGAAGATCAAAATTACATTCATAATTAAAGGCAAGAAAGATTATACCACTATGAGGATATATAATTAAAGGCTCAATACATGCTAAGAACTAGGATCTCAAAAAATTAATCTTTTTTTTTTTTTTTGTTTCAGTTGCAAAAGAGAACCCAAGACATTCTTACAACGTAGAGAGAAAGAGAGAGAGAGAGAGAGAGAGAGAGAGAGAGAGAGAGAGAGAGAGAGAGAGAGAGAGAGAGAGAGAGAGAGAGAGCTTGAGAAAGAGGGATGAATGAACTGACAGAGACAAAACAAAAAGGAAAGGTAATGACATTGGGAAAGAAAAGCACCTACAAAATGCAACCAGCTGCATTAGATCTGGCTAAGCGATTCACTTATCAAAACAAGAGCCCCTTAACTTTATAATGCCTTTAATGCATCGTAATCTCTTGTTGAACTGGGGAATGATAAAAGGCTTAAAATGTCTGAGTCTTCGAAAGTCACATTAAATACAATACGTTCGAGAATTTGAGGGAGGGCAGTTACAGTGTCAAGACTTTGAATATAAATATGAAAAAAAAATGGAAATAATCTAATATAAAAATATCTCGTAAAAAATCATCTAACCATTAGCTACTTTAGACTTGAGCACAGCTGTAGATAAAAACTACAATTCATTTACTCATTGAAAAGTGTTTCTAATTAGCGGTTTATTTCTTGATAAGTTGGAATACAAAGTACCCGATTTCCTGCTTTATTGATGTTGAATCTGTGTCTCATTGAAAACACTGACCTTTCTTAAAGCAGTAATTGTGAGTGTCACGCCGCTCTGTCGTTTGTTAAGTTCAATGTATGCTGTATTTTAAAACTATGATCTAAATTTTAATCTTAGTTAGTACCGAAATGTATATTCGCAAAAAGTGATTTCAGCACAAATTAATGACCTTTAAAAAATAAAATCAAACCTTTTGATTAATAGGGCTAGACGCATTCCCTCCCCTCTCCTTACCCTATTTTGTTTAACCCCTCTTGCTGCACCCCCCCCCCACACACACACACACCCTCCAACATTGTTTGAAAGACCAAAAAAACTATTGTGGTAAATGTAACGTGTGGGCTACAAACATCTCAATTTTTAATTGCTTTATTGAAGTTTTTTAAAAGTTTCCTCTGAATATTCAAAGGGTCCTGAAAGCTCCAGTAAATCTAAGGGGGAGATTCTAGGTATGTTTAACAGAAATTTTACAACATAACTGGATAATTCCAGGCAGTGTTCGATCACGAGACATCCTTATTGTCATCCTAATGCTCTATTAACTGAACTTAAATATTAGGCTCCTCCATTTTATGGAAAAAATCATTATGAAGACATAGATCATTTTTGTATCTTTAAAGAGTTTGGTTGATTAGCACATTATTTTGGTGCGCATAAAGTATACTTCTTTTGTCATAAAATCCGTTTGTAGCTCAAGCACCATGATTGTGTGGTTTACACAGAGTTCCCTAAGTCCTATAAAAGTAAGGTTAATACGGAAAGTTTTGAAGTTCGGTCTTACTTTCTAAAAAAAAAATTCCATAACTCTGTATTACGCCTCTTTCATTTATAACCTTGCCTATTTCTATACTTCACACATTCAAGAAATCTGATCATTGCTTTTACGCAGAGCGTGCAGTTTTGGATTTGGATCATTGTTACATGTTACCTCAACTGCACAAACTATTATTGCATGGTGTTGTTCCAGCACCCAGCAGTCTGAAATGATAGAAAAACACTCCGCGAAGTCACACCTCCACTGCTACCGGGCAACAGACAGACTTGATAGACGCATGCCTGTTATGTTCTCTGAGGGTCGGATTATCGCATTAGCTGCTGCATACTCTCACAGAGGGGGACCCGCCAAGTGGCTATCGTCGGATGATATCGCAAATATTATTGTTTTCTAACTGTCAGTCCAAGCGTATCAGGTGCAGGGATTTCTTCGAATGTCACCAACTGGACAGGCAAGGAAAAGCAGTTAAGTTCTATCAACACGGGTTGGGCTGAAGGAAGAGGAGGGTGTGTTTGTGTGTATGTGTGTGTGCAGAGGGGGGATTGAGTTTGCGGAGGGCTGGTTTTATCAGGCATGTGGGAGGACTAATTCTTGACCTGAGGTGACCTGGTACTCGTTTGTGTCCGTCTTGAGACTGTGCACTCGTATTTGGGGTCTTAGTTGGTCGCATTTCTCCTACTTTTTGCCCTCCACAAATTAGGGCGTCATACCTGGTATGCATATCAATAACATTAAATCCCTAAAATACCAAATATAAAGACTTCGCACGTCCTATTTTGAGACTTACATGAAATCTAACGTAAAAGAAGAAAAACTGAGAAAGATAAAATATAGCATAAAATGCAGACGTTTTTTAAATTCTGTTACTTTAAAGTTAAGCTTTTTAATTAACTGTCACAGTTTATTCACCAAATATTGAGAGTTATTTTGAAACTTTAAAATCAAAGTCTCAAGAACGATAAACATTATTTGGCATAAAAGATGAGGAATACTTGCACAAGATTAAGACCAGGTTAAACTTAGTGAGACCAAACAACCGCAGAAAAAGGATGGGGTTGGGTTGTTGGGGGAGAGGGGAGTGGGGAGGTGGGTTAGAGGAAAGATTAAAACAAACGTGGCCGCAAAGTAACCAACCATGTAATTGTTGGCGAACATGTATAATACAATCACATCTCCCCAGACAGTGTCCAAGTTACCATACCGAATAGCCTTGCTTATGGCTTGAAGAGAGGGGCTGAAATATTTAGATACAAAAGAACGATTGTGGCTTGAGAATTTATTTTTTCTTTTGATGTTAATAATTCTTAGTTACTTAAAGAAAATGACACTTCCTAGAATTCAAATACCAATTCATTAGCAATTTTATCATTCGGCATTGCGTGGTTTTGCAACCAAATAAAACTATGAAGACAATAATTGTTTTTGGCTCTCTAATCAGAGATTGTTTTAAAAACACTCGTATCTTGATGTAGTTCACACTATTATACTCGGATCCGGTTTAAAAATAAGAGCACAGAAAGATATGGAGGTTAAAAAAAAACTTACGAACTTTATAATTAAAAAAAATATATACAAATGTTGAAATTAGTATCCCAACATAAACCAGTAATAATGTTAAGTCTAAATCTTCAACCATCACAGTGTTGTGGTATTTAACTTTTCCATGAAATCATCCCAAAATCAATGTTTTATTAGCTAAGCTTTGCATGTCACCACAGACTGTGTGATGCGTTTACACGTGGAAGAAAAAAGTAAGGATGTAAACAGAATAATTTTCTTCCTCACTTTCTTCTAAAAAGATAACCACAAAAACAATAAAAAAAACAAACAAAACAAAACAAAAAACAAACAAGTAAAACAAACTATGAACAAACAAATAGTTTGATTTCACGAAGTTTCATGCTGCCAAGGTAGAAGTCATCAGCTCTGGGCAGCAATTAGAAGCATTCAGATGTCCACAGTGCTCTACTATTGTGAGGTAAAATAATTTTTACTTTTAGTTTGCACACCTATGAACATAAATAACAGTATCAGAGTTTTTGAACGGCTTAAGTCCCTCAGGCCAAATACTAAGGCTTGATGTGCCATCAAATACTTCAGCAGAACTGATAAATTTTAAGCAAAAGCGAAACTCATTTAGCAAATACATTTCTATACTAGTTGCCAATATTTGTTTGTTCATGATATAACCCAGTCACAACATAATGCTATTAAATCTTTTATTTATTTTTTTTATATTTTTTTGCATATTGAACTTCATCTTCTTGTCAGGTAGGGCGGAACTAAAGAGATAGGGTCCTAAACTCACTTCTCGACAGTGTGGCGCTCGAACACGCGATATTGAAGGTCTTTGAGGATATCAGGGCGGAGTCTCTTATCCCACAGCCACCTTCGCTTCCTTTGCCGCTAGCGCTGTTAATAATCATGATTGAAGAATCTTTTTATGTGGGCGCGTCATATTAATTTGTTTATATTCTTGCATACAAGGGGAAGAGCTACATCGCACAACAACAATAATAATGAAGATGATAATACTAATAATAATAACAACAGCAACAACAACAACAACAACAACAACAACAACAGTGATAATAACAATGTGAAGATGACAATGAGATGATGATGATGATGATGATGATGATGATGATGATGAGGATGATGATAATGATTGATGATGATGATGACGATGATGATGACGATGATGATGATGAGGATGATGACAATGATGATGATGATGATGATGATGATGATGATGATAATGATAATAATAATACCCATATAAATAATAACAATAATTTAAAAAATATTACTAATAATGACAACAATAATAATAACTTTAAGTAGATGATGTATCGTCTCAGAGAGTCGCGCTTTCTTAAACAGCCGTGGATGTGCTGACGTCACAGATATTAGCAGAAGGAAGGCTGGTTTACGTGCCCTGATGGCGGTAGCGCAATCAAACAGTGATTAATTCATGAAGCAAGGGCAAACTGAGACTGAAGCAATGAAAGACCGGCCTCTGGCACATGTACAATTTCTTAAATTTAGATACCGTGCAGGACCAATCAAGTGCATTGACTTTCAAAAGAAAATCTTTGGTTATAAAACTCGTATTACATTATTCTGACTAATGAGTTGGTTGCCGTTTATAAACGAGGTAGTAAAGAAGAGGGTTGGGGTTTATTAGCGAGGTGACGGTACATTAAGAACTTTTCTACCGCCTAAAAAAAAACTTTTCGCTCCTGTAAAGATTTGCAGTTTTGCTCTCAAAATCGTATTTCATATCTTTCACGTCTCATGAAAGTCCGCATATGTTTAACAAGATTTAAAACTGGCTTGATGAATTCTCTGGTTTTGAAAGAGGAGTGAGAAATTTTGACTCTAGCATGACTTTTTTTTTCCTAAATGATGGTCCCTCTTGATTAGGCTGTAGAGCAATCTAACTCCTTCTTTCCGTCCTCTTCGTCCCTCTCTCAGAGAGCGATCTTCTTCTCACAGATAGAGTCTGCAGCAGCCCTTCGAAGATCTTGGTTGCCCCACAGTTTTGTGCTCAGTGCCGATTAGAGTGCGGAACGACGCTTTCGAAATTTTGAATTAAAGAGATAAATGATAAAGGAGTATACAATGAAAGGGAGCGAAAGAGAAATAAAGAGAGTAAAGTGAGAGAGAGGGAGAGACAGACAGACAGACAGACAGACAGACAAACAGACAGACAAACAGACAGACAGCAGACAGACAGTGCGATCAATTTGTTCATAAAACCTCTGGTGCTGCATTAGCTCCCGAGCTCAGAGAATCAGTGTGCTTTTCAATATTTCATCCTACAGTGATTCTAATCTGCTAACGCCATCTAAGTTTCTCTCAAATTATCCTTGCGTAACAGTTAGGACTGGTTTAGTAAGGGACTCTTGTGAGTCTTTCTTCTTCCCCTTTACCTTTTTTACTCCTGTATACCTCTTCACTTTTCCCATAACCAACCCAAAGACTTGAGATCTGATCAGTATAGTTTTGTACTGGGCTGGTCATTTTATAATCAACCATTCAGCCAAAGAATAAACATAACACTCTGCGATGCATTTCAATTTTAAGCAACAGACGGAATTTTAGCGATTTAATAGGAATTTTTACCTTTTCGGTTTGATTTTATCGTACGCCCTTGAGGCAAAAAAAAATTTTTTTTTATATATTCATTTAATTTATGAGTTCTTTTGGCTTTTCACATAAAACGATGAAAGCCGATAGATACAAAATCCATTAAGGGTTCAGGGGGGAAAAACATTGGACAGCCAGAAAAAATCAGAGGGAAAGAGAGATAAAAGAATAGAGAGAGAGAAATAGAGAGAGATAAAGAGAGAGGAAGAGAGATAGGGAGAGGGAAAGAGAAAGGGAGAAAAAGAGAGTGGGAGAGAGAGAAAGAGAAAGACAAAAAGACAGAGGTTGCAAGTGGAAAAGTAATTGGTAGAGAAATAGAAAATGGTTAGAGAGAGAATCATCAAGAGGGGAAAATGAAGATAGAGGAAAAATAAACAGACAGAGAAAGGTCGAGACATAGGCGACAAAAAAGGCGCAAACCGTTGAAGTTCTATGAATAAAGAAAGCTAATTAAGTCCATTATTGTTCAGTCTTATATCACAGACCTAATCCCCGGATAAATGTATTGCGAAAACGGGCACAGGTACCTGGTCCGCGACCACTTGATCCGCAGATTAAAGCGGCTGTCAGCGGCGTACATTTGAATGTGGCAGGTTGTAGGGTGGGGGATTTCGTGTGCTTCATTGGAGGGAAAAGGTGTTCAGGATCGATTGGTTTACTCCTAACTTGTCATATTCATCCTAAGCCCCATCTAGAGCCTTTTGGAAAGTTGTGCGGGGCGCGCGCGTAGGGGCCGGGGGAAGCTAGTTCAGTAATGTACTTAATATTTCTATATATCTATTTATTCCCATGTATACTTTTATTATATGTTTCTTTTCCTTTTTGTCACTGATTGAATGATAATCAGTATTTGGCTATTTTTAAGACTGTTTCTGTTTTTATTACTTTTATTAACTATTTTTTGTCTCATAGATTTTTAGGAAAGCATGCTGAGATTAGAAATAATGCAACGAGTTCTTTCCATTCCACCCGCGAGATTTGTATCAAGCAATACAAGATACTGATCGAGACATACAAAAGAAATGAATGAAAAGACTAGATAAATATCTTTTTCAGTAGCTTAATGAACCAGTCTTAAAACACTTTATGGGTTAAAGAAAAAAGCAATGAAAAATAGAACATAGAAGAGGACAAACTTGTAGAAAAATTCCTTGCGAAAAATTGATTCTTGTTGAGGTACAAGTAAACATAAAATACCATCACCTCATGCTTATATTACAACCTGAGGACGCTCGACGATGTACGCATTAAGTCTTTGAGTTTAATTCAAGATAATTTTTTTTTATGGCTTTGTGAGGGAAAAATTAAAGTGGAAAACTCCGAGAATTACACGTGCTTGTTTTTTTTTTGTTTTTTTTTTTGAGAGCATCACTGTTATAAGTTTCAACGAAAAGGTAAAAAAGGCGGCTTGAAACTTAATAAAGGCCTATGAATTTTTTCATTAAAGAACTTACATGAATCTAATCGTACATGTTCCTGTATAAACAAAAAATAAGGAGTAACTAATGAGTAAAGCTGTTTTAAACTTCCGCAAAGTTAATAATAAAACTTTGATACGTTTGACCTTACTGTAACAGTTGATAGCATTTCGGTTCTCTTTGTTCTCTCTTTTTACTTTTATTCATTTACTAGCTTCCTCTTTTTTCTATTATCTAAAATGCAAATGAATATTTCAGCAATTCAAAAATATTCCACTTTATTATCATTACATTTTACTCTTCCAAGCCGCACATCTTAATTACTTACTGATTCGGGCTTTCCACACTCCACCCTACACTCACGTCTCCCACACATATACTCCTAAAATGGAACACCCATTTGAAGTAGTAGAAGTAGTAGTAGTAGTAGTAGTAGTAGTAGTAGTAGTAGTAGTAGTAGTAGTAGTAGTAGTAGTAGTAGTAGTAGTAGTAGTAGTAGTAGTAGTAGTAATAGTAGCAGCAGCAGCAGTAATAGTAGTAGTAGTAGTAGTAGTAGTAGTAGCAGCAGCAGCAGCAGCAGTAGTAGTAGTAGTAGTAGTAGTAGTAGCAGCAGCAGTAGTAGTAGTAGTAGTAGCAGCAGCAGCAGTAGTAGTAGTAGTAGTAGTAGTAGTAGTAGTAGTAGTAGTAGTAGTAGTAGTAGTAGTAGTAGTAGTAGTAGTAGTAGTAGTAGTAGTAGCAGCAGCAGCAGTAGTAGTAGTAGTAGTAGTAGTAGTAGTAGTAGTAGTAGTAGTAGTAGTAGTAGTAGTAGTAGTAGTAGTAGTAGTAGTAGTAGTAGTAGTAGTAGTAGTAGTAGTAGTAGTAGTAGTAGTAGTAGTAGTAGTAGTAGTAGTAGTAGTAGTAGTAGTAGTAGTAGTAGCATTTATAGAAGTAATACAAATAGCATTAATTGTAGTAGTTGTGGTTATGGTTGCGGCTTAGTCCAACTTCTACTGCACTGAATTTTTCTTTTCTATGAACAATCAACCAGACGCTGTGGCATATTCAAAGCCGGATGTTGCTATTTGGAACACCAGCGATATCACGTGTACCTCATGAGTGCATTCGTGACAGGCATGTACAGTTACCTTGCGAGGCCAAATAACGAAAACTGAGCAATGAGTCAATAAATATGATGCTTCTAGCTTTTAGATAGTCATTAGACAATAACAGATCTTCTGAAATAAGTAAAAATCAATAAACTTTTTGTTAAGCTCTCTTTCCAAATTATTTAGTTGTTTTTTTTTTTTTCAAGGTGTCTCCTGAGGACAAATTTTTTTTTTCCTTGAATACAATCTTGTAAATTGATTTGTCAGTTTTAAATGTGTATTGCTATTTTGTATATATATATATATGCGAATTAAATGAGTTGAGGAAATCTGAAAATGAAAGAATTCAATGCATAATTATAATTATTTTCATTCATTGAAAGAATGCTATTTACCAAGCATACCTCCTATATTAAGGGGATTAATCCATTATGTCGTAAAAATTTCTGTGATTATGTTTCTTCCACAAGTCATCTTGGTCCTTCACTTCATCCACAAAATCTACGTTGCAGATAATTTCATAATTTCATGGCATACTTTAGCATCTCAAACCTGCAAGGAATCAGAGAGACAAACTAGATTCTTTTGTTACCTGACAAAACTGTTAAGTGCTAATTTTAAAGGGAATTACGAGATAACGATAAAGATATAACATTGCTGTTTTTAAAGGGTTTTTAAACTTTCCTCTTTTGCTCATATGGGAGAGCCAACTCAAAAAAAAAAAAAAAATAAAGAAAAAGAAATAAATACCTGCCTTTAAGCCATGAGGTATTTTGTATGAACTATAGAGGCCACTTTAGGAATGCGTCTATATATGAATCAGACTTTTACTACTATGTTGAGAGTCCCTGAGAGTCTTGACAAATGTAATGCATAATGAAAACGCAAATTACCATGAAAAAACTGGTAAATTTGATGGTGACGACAGCGATAAAAATAATGTTGACCGTGATGCTGCTACTGACACTAATAATCATACTAATCGATACTGATCGAAATTATTATAATATTACCTTTTATAAATATGATACTTCTCAAAAGGATTAAAGTAATTACTTTGTATTGTTTGGTATTAGTTATGTTTATGATGATCATCATGATTTTGAAAATGATGATAATGATCATGACAATTATTTTTACGATAATTAATTTTGTTTTCAGGACTACTACTTCTGCATCCTGTTATTGGTTCTCCTAGGTTCTTGGTCACCGGTGTCTTATCACTTAAGTAGAACATACCTTACGTCAATAAGCTACTACGTTGCCTGAAAAGCAAAGGTTCACGGCGAAAGCATTTTAATAGGCTGCCATGAAAAACTTAGAGTAACCCTTAATATCAGATACTCAACATCAATTAGCAACAAGTCTTTCTATAATAAACTAGGTAAAGTGCCAATCAACCTCCCTTTACAGTTTACTAATTGAAGCCAGATGAATACTTTTAGAGCGCATCTTAAGACGAGGCTCCAATACAGCAGCCATGGTTTCCCATAGTTGTCCAACTTCTCCTCTTCTTTCCTCAATTTCTAGATCGTCTAACTGTGCTTTTACACGTATGTAAAGAGTTCTTGCGCTTGTTAAATGATTAACGCGTGTGCCTTTTCTTTCTGCTCCTCCTGGGTTTCAACTTTAACACTTTTTCTCTTTCGGTATCTCTATTACTCTCTTTATTCCTAACATCTTTGTTTCTGACTGTCTGTCTGTCTGACTCTCTCTCTCTCTCTCTCTCTCTCTCTCTCTCTCTCTCTCTCTCTCTCTCTCTCTCTCTCTCTCTCTTTCTCTCTCTCTCTATTTCTGTTCTATGATCTATTTTGTTTAGATCTCTGTGTTTGTCTCTTTACAGCTCACTCTTTCTCTTCACCTGTGTGTCCATATTTCTTTCTTTTTTTTCGGGTTATTTCCCTTCCACGCGTTCACTCACAAACTCTCTCTCTCTCTCTCTCTCTCTCTCTCTCTCTCTCTCTCTCTCTCTCTCTCTCTCTCTCTCTCTCTCTCTCTCTCTCTCACTCTCTCTCTCTGTTTTTCGCTCTGTCTTTTTTTCTTTGCGTCTCTTCTCAAACTTTAAGATAATCATTCATCTTTTCTTTTCCTTTTGTCTATGTCAATACTTTACCTTTATCTCTTACTGTAAGTCTCACTTCCTTTGTTCTCTTTCATTTTTTTCCCACTCTGGTTCTATTTCTATCTCGCTATCGCTTTCTTCTTTGCCTCTCTTCTTATACTTTTGAAACATTAATTTTATATTTATATATCTGTCTATATCAGTTTATTACTGAGTAATGGAAAATGTGAAATTCCAAACCCGTGGAAAGTAACAAGTAAAAAGTAGGGTGTTGCATATTTTATGGATAATGCCCCTTTCAAAGTAAAAAAAAAACCACATCTCCTTATGAAGGAAGATATTCAGCTCCCTATAAAGAGAGATATGTCAAACAGATTGCAGGGGGTGAAGGGTTTCAGCTCTGAACCTCCGCCATATAGACACTCTCAGGATAGCCGGCCCACCGACACCACATCGACGAAGTACCCAAGTCGCCGGTACCTCTGAGCAGGTTGTGCTTCTCACACAACCCACGACAAAACTTCCCTGCCAGCATCCAAGCACCAAAGTGATGCACACAAGTGCGCATCCCGGTGTTTTATGGGAGGAGCCACATCAGACCCAAAGCATAAATGACGACAGGCGCGGGCCGTCATAGTATGTGGACCTTGACCGTTTTACGGGTCTTAACACCGTTAGGGCTTGAAGCCGGTTCCTGGCGAAGTTGCCTTGCCAGGCAAAGTTCAATCTCTCGTGATTCAATTAAGTGAACAGTGACACACTTTCTTCATGCGGTTTACTTGCGACACATTTTCTTACAATTTTGTTTAATATCTATTTTATAAAGGTAAAAACCCGTGAAATTTAACTACAAACTGCACTTCTTATCGAATATTAAATAAATAAAAAATATGTTTCTCTGTCATGATACATAGTGGGGTTAATGTTTCAATTTTTCACAATAATCAGTTAAAATCGTAATTCTATGTGATATGAACTTTATGGTATGTAACTCTATTCCATAACTGATTAACATGAAATAGTTGTCCTATGTATCTTGGAGTGAGTTTGTTCAGTTTGTCAACACGCCTGGGGGGTTGTTTTTTTTTACTTCTAACTTTGACTGCCTCTTGCATGGTTGTTACTAACAAGTTCAACAACTAAACCAATAGAGTAAAGAGAAATTCGATTAACCAAAGATACCGATGTTTAAGCTTCTTAATTAATAAACTATTTTTTTGTGTATGTCTTTTATAAATCGATCATGAAAAAACTGTCCAATCTTAAGGCGAACTCTTTTTTCTGCCTTTACCTTTCAGAGTCAAGGAATTGGCAAGGTAGAAAAAAAATTATCAAAACAAGAGCATTCATTTTGTTTTGAAATACATTAAGACGCAAAGACTATTAAAGGGTTCGCGATTCATCTGTCGTTGTTTTTTTTTTTTCAAATTGTTTTTGCTGTTGTTGATATAGATGATGGTTTTCTTTACGCGTGCCTTTTCATTTCTGTTTTATCTGACACGGTTCATTAGTCTTTTCAAGATCCTGCATTAGCTATAATTGTTTTTGGGTTTTATTTTTTAATTCGTTACTTTTCTGTAACTCTATTTGTTTCCCATTTCTTTCCAATATTAAATAAAGAAAACCAATTGATACAGTCTATTATGTTGGATGAAACTTGGTCCTAACTTCTAAACCCGTACGTTAAGATGGCTTTAGGGATGGAACTCCACAGATAACCAATCTTATGATGGACCAGCCGCCTCGCATCTTGGGGCATTGCTGTTGTTGCTGTTGTTGCTGTAGATGTAGTTGAAACTGCTGCGATTGCTGATATTATTCTTAGTGCTGCACCTTGTTACGTTGATCAGACAGTTTAATCCCTCAGCTGCTGGTGCTAGCATTTCTTGTGTATGTTTCCCTTCCTCTCTCTCTCTCTCTCTCTCTCTCTCTCTCTCTCTCTCTCTCTCTCTCTCTCTCTCTCTCTCTCTCTCTCTCTCTCTCTCTCTCTCTTTCTCCTTCTCTATCTCCACCTCTCCGTCTACGATGTCATAAATTTAACCCCTTTCCAAGAGGGAAGCCCAGGTACACTGTTGCACAGTCAAACATGGCATACAAAATCTATGAGATATGCCGTGCTTACATTATAGGAGTTAATTGGAGAAAAATCTAAAGAGATAGATAGATCGATAGATAGGTAGAGAGAGAGGGAGAGAAAGAGAGAGAGAGAGAGAGAGAGAGAGAGAGAGAGAGAGAGAGAGAGAGAGAGAGAGAGAGAGAGAGAGAGATCGTTGCAGAAAAAAACACAATCATGCTTTTCATCATCCTTGAGGTAAGCCGTGCTTGAGTGATGGAAGAGAGAGAGAGAGAGAGAGAGAGAGAGAGAGAGAGAGAGAGAGAGAGAGAGAGAGAGAGAGAGAGAGAGAGAGAGAGAGAGAGAGAGAGAGAGAGAGAGAGAGAGAGAGAGAGAGAGAGAGAGAGAGAGAGAGAGAGAGAGCGTCACAGAGAGACAGAGAGACAGTCAGACAGACAGACAGCTAGACAAATAGTTAGATAGAGACAGAGATAGTGGAAGAGGAAGAACTGACTTCAACAAGTTATACAAAAATTGGGGGAGCTGGGCTCAGACGGGACAAATGATTGGCAGTGCGCAGAATGCTTCAAGGTTCAGTGCAATGGCTAGGGATGGTGATGGCAGAGGGCGTGACCTCGTTGATATGAAGGTAAGATAAAAAAAAAACCTTTTCCCAATTTTTGAATTTTGATTTCTCTACAGACACTAACCAGCCCTAATATTTTATTCCAAACACGCGCTCCAACCTTATCTTACCCTCATATCAACGAGGTCACGCCCTCTACCATCACCATCCCTAGCCATTGCACTGAACCTTGAAGCATTCTGCGCACTGCCCCTCCCCCAACCAATTATTTGTCCCGTCTGAGCCCAGCTCCCTCAATTTTTGTATAACTTGTTGAAGTCAATTTTTTCCTACACACTCTGATGAAGCCACAATAAAGGCGAAACGTTTTTATGTTTAATCTATACTGTGTTGTTTCTTTTTTTAGTCCCGTAGTTATAAAGTGGTGTGTCTGTCTCTTTTTAAACCTTGTTTCACACTATTTACAGACACACACGCGTCCTTTTTGGATCCTTTATAATTACCAAGTTGTCCTCCAAGTGTGGTGTTTTTGCTTTTCTATTTGGATTAAAGACAAGAAAGTAAATCGACACATAATTCGAAATAAAGAGTAAGGAATAAACTGATATAGCCACAGTCATAAAGATAAAGAATGTATCGAAAATGAGAAAAGAAAGGCAAAGGAAAAGAGAGCGAAAGAGGAAAAGGAAGAAGGAGAGAGAAATATATATATATGAAATATAGTGATGGAAGAGAGAGAGAGAGAGAGAGAGAGAGAGAGAGAGAGAGAGAGAGAGAGAGAGAGAGAGTGAGAGAGAGATAAGATGAGAGATAGATAGACAGACAAATCTAAAAAGAAAAGCAAAAACACCACACTTGGAGGACAACTTGATAATTATAAAGGATCCAAAGGGGACGCATGTGTGTCTGTAAATAGTATGATACAGGGTCTAAAAAGAGACAGGCACAAAACTTTATAACTGCGGGACAAAAAAAAAAAAGAAACAACTATGGATTTAACATATAAACGTTTCGCCTTTAAGGTGGCTTCATCAGATTGTGTGTAGAAGAAAATGACTTAATCAAGCAGCTATAGTAATCATCTTCCAGTGGCTGCTAAAAATTCAAGTAAATCTAAAAACGTCAAACTTGACTTGACTTTATTAAAAACCAACCAAACCCTTCGGGAGAAGTACCGTGTGGCTGTTCAAAATAAAATTAGGAGAAGCTAAGGAAATGGACCAAAAATGGCTATAGCTCAAAGTAGTGATCACAGAAGCTGCTGTTCAACAAATACCAAGAGCTGAAAGGAAAACAAAACAGAGGTGAATGACTAAAGGTATTTTTCTTTTTTTTTTTTTTTTTTTTTGAAAAAATACTTAAGACTTCAAAGATTTATGCAGCATATAAAAATGGTGAGTGGGAAAGCATGAAAGAAACTGAATCAGCTTTGTTTGTCGAGATCTGAAAGAATTTCAACACGGTGACAATCAGTCCTGTTATCATGAATATCCACATAAATCCCGAAGGGCCTGTCAATTTTTACAATGGTGTAAAAATGTTTTCTTCCTCTCTATGTGATTTGAATCCTCGATTTGTACCTTCTTCCAGAAGAGAGAATAGCTGGTAAGCTAACTTTAATAAATCACTGTAAGTAAACGATGGGTGAAAGAGGTAGAATTCAACAAATATTAAATATTGTTATTATTTGTAGTATGTACACATTAAGGCCTACGAATGGTGAGCACTTTCTAAAGATTTAGCCCGATAATTCTCACTTATATTTATTTATCATTAAATGAAAGCTCCTATTTATCTTCAAGCTTCGTCGCTTCTAGCAGCTTCAAAAGCATGCTTGTGGTAGCTTAGTTTGTGCTGGAAACATCTAACCACGTAATATCAGTATTTGTTTGATAACTTCAAAATGCCAAACTTTATACAATTGAATTTTTGAAAAGACTTGCTTTATCAGATATTGTACCAGCCAACGAACGTAGTGGGCTTTTTTGCCGTTGCAAGTTATAAAGTTACTTTTAAATATCCATTAAATAGCACTCAGCAAATGAAGCAACATGTATCCTTGTGTCCCCCTACTTTAATTCCTGGGTATGCTTCTAAGTTTTGCATAATTATTAACTGCAGAGAGAAAAGGTCTTGGGAAGCACACATTCTTGTTTGACATAACGATTTATTTTTATTTTTTAATGAGCGATTTCCCTATCAATTCGCAATGCTGCTGTCTGTTCCCAGTACATATTTTGATCATTCGTAAATCTTTTCCATCCATCTTCAACTGTGTTAGTTATGCGATTTTCGCATAAAAAGGGAAATAATTTGTATAGTACTGCTAGTGTACCAAATCATTTTCACTGTGACTTCCCCTGACTAGTTTCGTTCCAAAATGGACCCATGCTTGTTGTTTTTAAGTTGAATAAATTTTACAAAACATTTTTGACGACGATGTAAAATTAAAACCACATTCAGATGAAGGTAATCGAGGAAACACGTTGTTTCATTGTTAGTCTAATCTAAATCTAGATTTAGCCGAAAAAGAGCTAGAGATCCTTCCTGGTTATACGTTAGATTTCTAAGTCTGGATCAAATCTGTAGGCATATTATGTACTGTAAAAAATGAATCCAATGTAAACTTGTATAGACTAAATCTATATGTGACATTGCAGTACACTATCAATGTCAAAAATTAACCCTTGGTTAATCTGGAAGATTTGACATAGGTCACAGTGCTGCCCTTACCCCAATGGTCTTAAGCAGACTGAGAACTGGCCACATTGATATGGCTGCACAGAATTTTGGTTGTATCACAGCCGTTTTGCTACACATGTTTCTCTAGCGCTTGAGATTTTTATTATTATATCCTCTCTTTAAAAAAATTTAGTCATTTTTGCACAAAGTATTTAGATTCTAAATGAATAAATAAGGATTCTAAACCATTCGGAATTTAAAACTTGACGTCCTTTCTCCTCTCTGTTCATGGGCTTGGGATTTAAACTTTAAAGGTTGCATTGCATCGTCATGCTCACTCGATAAGTTTCTTACTCATTTTTATCTATTTTGAGCCATGCAAACAAAAAAAACAAACCTTTTTTTTTTCGCATATAAAACAAAAGAATGTATTATTGCTGATATTATTTTAAATTGATTTGAATATTCAGTAACCAAAACCTATTAGGGCTCAAGCAAATGAAGGAATCAATATACTGTATTCAAAAATTGTATGAACAAAATGTCGCCAAAAATTGAGTTAGATATTTTCGAATGAGCATGTGATGTATTATAGTGAATGTCGATATGTGACATATGATATGGCATGCTGTAGTAATTTGAAGATAATGTAAAATATGGCAATCCTCTATATATTATCATCAACATTAGAGAATCTCTAAGAAAACCAAGTGGTTTTTTTTAAATCTTTTTGGATATATTTTATAAATCAAGGCTCTCAGGCCATGATTGATACCACTTTTCTTTAGAGTGTTACATTTTTCACCACAGGGATGGACAGCACTGGTGACCATCATATCTTGGAGCACGACATACTGAAAATACAGAAAAGATTCCTGTATAAGATCCTTTCTTCAAGATGCTCAGTACGTCTATGGCGACCCAGATGAATGTTTTGATAGGTAACTAACTGCTTGGAATTGTTTCATATACAGGTTCAAATCTATTTTGATTTTCAGGATAAGAATTTTAGGAATTGCATAAGAACTTGAAAATTTAATAGCTTTCAGCAGTTTCTCCAGCCAGAATAAGTAGAGCTTCAAGAATTCAATGTCAGTTTATATAAATATAGGTGTAGCACTGGAAAGAGAGCTGGATTGTTGTGTGAGATGTACAGATGTTTGTCGCCAACCCTGAGAGCCTGATTATGCAGGAGGACCAGAACAAGCGGCCGCTGCCAAGCCACACCTACAGCGTCTTGTCCAGAGGAGATCTGGCCCACACTACCAGCCTCACCCACCAGCAGCTGCAGGATGCCCATACTAAGCGCTATCACCCCAGCAATGCCAGGTTCCTGGTTTGTATTAATCTTTTTATTTTCTTAATTGTCTCAGTCTGAACAGCTTCAGACAATTTCTTTGTCTATATCCTAATTTTTGACTCAATGGGCATCAAAAAAGATACATTATAACGACAAGTAATGACTTATCAAGATATTCAAATGTTATGCAAATTCAACCATTTCAATCTTTCTATTTACCAGTGAAAAACTGACAGAAATGAGATGCTTTCAAAATCTTGTGGCATCTACTGCAGAGATTGTGTAAGAAATGGGAGGTAAGGAATATAATCTTTTTAGCAGTTATGTCGATTGAAGTTTTCTAATCAAGATGAAAGCTATACTGATTAAATGGAGATGGATGAGTACATGCTTGCAAAGGGATCTTTCAGGCTGTGGACCAATGAGGGGAAAGGACAGACTTACAGCAAAGGAGATGGGTAGAATAACATAATGGAATGGACAGTTTAAAACTGAAGCCCTTTGTAACACTGAAAACAAAGAAGGAGATAGTAGGGTTGTTAACCTGTGACTCTTTAGTTCACTAATTAACGTACAGCTGCTTCCAGTAACCTGACAAGATGATGTGAAAAACTTTTCTATTCATTCATATTTTTTTTTTCATTCCAATATTTGTTTCTTTCATCAGGTTTTCCACCTTCGGCCACTTGCCTCTGGAATCTCATATGGAGTTTATAGACAGCAGCAGCCTGGTTGAGTTCAGTCAGATTGAGCCCAGTGTTGGAGAGCCTCATGAGCCGTGCTGGAAGAAACCTGTAGGTGCACTGATCTAGATTTTTAGATATCTATACTGATTGATTTATAAATAAGAACCAGAGGCCAGTGGGGTAGAGAAACAAGAGCATTAATTATTAAAAGAAAACATTAAGGATAAGAGAATTAGAAGTAAGAAAAAGATCTTGATGAAGTGCAAATTGTCCTCACTGCCAGGAAAACTATGATTATTAATCAAGCTTGTAATCATATTCAAATTATGTTTATGTTTTTCAAAGTAAACATGTTACATACTGTACTTAATGATGCGACTATTGTGTGTCTATTTTGAACTGACTTTTGATTGCGCAACATGCAAACATATTAGTTACATTTCCAGCAATAAAAATTTATATGAGCCATTGAAATTAACATAAGGTTTATAGAGAATAACTACTTCCCTCTGTCATGACATTAATTTTGACAGCAAAAGGAAAGAAGATTTTTTCATCATTGTGTCTCAGTTTCATATTAGTTGACTCTGTTTTTTTTTTCACTAAAATCCTGCTGAGGAATATCTTAGTTGGTTTAGGAGTATGTGTGTATGTAAAAATTAAAAGCTACATTCAATTCAAATATTACACTTTCAAAATGCAGTTTTTAACGCTTCTCCTCACATATGTTGAGAAACAAAGTACCGGTTATCTTCGATGTGTCTTTTGACATTATGATCAAAATGATAACCAATTTATTTTATATTATATTGTAATAATGTGGTTGTTTTGGCTTGGGCTTTTTCACGTGTGTAGGGTTATGTAAATTGAAGCACTTACCTATTTTTTTTTCTCACTGGCAGTAGCCATAGAAAGGCATTGTACAGTGTCTGTTCACTATCTTATGTCAGAGAATTTAAAAAAAAGATAAAGTTGGTTAATATCTGAGACTGAGATAACCATGTTGTGGATGAGATATATCAAACTACAAACAAACCTCGTAAAGATCAAGTTATTTGATCAACCAGCATTCTGTGATCATAAGTTAGCTTATTTATTATTGTTGCACATGGTTGTATTTACAAGCACGTCGTTTCTGATAAAAAAGTTTTCAAAATAAATATTCCCCCGCCATCTGTTCCTGTTGTATGCATGAGTTGATTAAAAAAAAAAATTAAGATTCAGTTCCCTTCGCAAGACTCAGCTCGTAGGTGATGTTGAGGATATAGAACATCTGTTGTCAAGTTTAACGCTGCTTTGCTTGAAAAACTTGAAACATTTTCATGTACAACCATCAACTTTTCATAGTTTTCGTTTAATCCAGTAATGAATACTTGGAGCCAGAGACTTTTCTTACAATTTTATTTGAGGAGAAAAACGGCCACAAAAAAAAATCAGTTAAAACCAGGTTTGTCTCAAAATAGCCAAAGTTGTTTCAATTTTCAAAATGTAAGCAGTTGTCTAAAGCTTCTTTATTACAAGAAAAATTCAAGCCATGTGCAACTTCACCACCCAGAGAGTAAGTTGAGGTACTTGCTCTTCATCTACCTCTACTTAAGTATATCTACCATTTCCTTAACCTTTTTTTTATTTAGTTATATTTTCTTTTCAATAGTATCTTCATTATTATTAATATTTTTTTTTCTTTCTTGATATTTTTGTATTCATCATTTAATCATTTTTCTGCACGATAAAATCAGACAATACTTAATTCTAGTCCTGTTCTTTTCTTTTTAGATAAGCTGTGAATGCAACACCATCTACCATGGATTGATCTGGCAGCGGGCTCATGATCTACCTGGGCAATATAAAGGGTGAGGCAGAGATATCCCAAGTCTTTCCTGAAGTAAGTAACCACTACCCAGCCATCCAGCATTTGTGCATCATTTTCAGTTTGCTTTATTATTATAACTATCATTATTATTACTATTATTATTATTATTATTATTATTATTATTATTATTATTATTATTATTATTATTATTATTATTATTATTATTATTATTATTATTATTATTATTATTATTATTATTATTATTATTATTATTATTATTATTATTATTATTATTATTACTATTATTATTATCATCAGCAGTAGCAGCAGCATGATCATCATGATTATTATTATTATTTTTTTTTATTACTATTATTTTTTTTTTATTTGATGATGATCTATTCCAACAAACTTAACAGTATTAGGATCAGAACAAAAAGAGTTATCTTGGGTTGATAACAGTATAAATGTTATATTTCTACTAAGCAGATGAGATATGAACAAATTCACATTATCTCAAACCTGTTCCAGCTGAATCATCAACAGAGAATGTAATGAAAGAAACATTTTAATTAATCTCCACAAAATTTGTCTTTTGCCACTTGGTCATCTCTATCTGGAAGCAGTTTCACGTACTAAATTGTTAATGTTTTCTTTTGTTTCAGCACTGTCCTTTGCTAATTGGAATGAAAAATAATTGTATAGTAATGTAATCTCTTATTTATGTATCTCTTTTTTTTGAATCTCTTGTATCACCCGATTCTTTTTTTGTGTAGCAGGCAGCTGCTTTTCTCCAAAACGATCAGTGTCAGTTTGACCTTTTTTTTAAACCTCACTGCATTTTTTTTTTATAGTACTTCTGTCATCTCTGACAGAAAATATTGTTTGCTTGATCATGAATGTCCACTTTGTTTAATTGACAAGAGTCAAAGTGGAAAAAAAATTTTTCTTAATAATATGATGCATTCTACATTTCTGTCAGGATGTTATAGTTGTATTTTATACCAAAGTCTCCATTTTCTGCTTCAGTTTCTTATTGCTTTCTTCTTCTTTTTTTTTTTAACGTGCATGACAAGCCTGTTCCTGTTTGCAGCAGAGGTCAGACACTGTTTGTGCATGATTTTCCTGACAACATACAATATACAACAGAGACAGGCTGTTCAATCTGACCACAGAAGATCTGAGGCAGGTGGCCGACCTGTGAGTTTTGATCCTTAAAAAATGGTGAATTCAACCAATCAAGTTCTGTACTTTTAGCAGAACTTTTTTTTTTGTTTTAGAATGGATTTCTTTTATTAATTTAGTTAGGCATGAAACATTCAGCCACTAGTATTGCAGTATTTTCCAGCCTAGAACAGCATGGAAATCTCACCATTTTTGCCTCTTACTGCATGGTTTGCGATCCAGGAGCCAGTTTTTACCATGGCACTTCGGCAGCTGGTTAGAACAGAAGAGGCTTTGGTCAAAAAAAGTTTCAAAGAGTCAGATTATTGATAACAGGTGGACAGCAGAGATAATGAATAAGAAATATCCAGCACTGTGTAAAGTTGCTAAGGCTCTAGTCACTAATTTTCATGGAGCTCAAGTACAGAGATAATTTTGGGTTATGTCAAGGATAATTACTAAACAAACAGCTATTTTAAATATCACCATGCTTAGTGCTGTTCAGACAGTTAAGTATGAGCTAAGTTGTGGTGGGCTTTCTAGCATCAAATATTTTGAAAGAGAAAATCCCCTCACACACCCCATTTGTCATCAAAACTAACACTTATTCATTTGGCAGTAGTCCTAATACAGAAAAAATTCATGCAAGTGACACTAGTGTAAAAAGTAAGATCAGAAAATGCCTTTGATGAAGCAGCGATATTGTTGCCTTATTTTAGTTTGAAAAAAAAAACCAAGCTTTTACTTATCTCTGACTCAGAAAGTGAAGGAGCCACTAACTGGAACAAGGAAAATGAGGTTTTCTGCTCTACTCTAAGCCCATGAATGAAATGATCCAGGTAAAAGGGAATTGTTCATGACTTTGACAATTACAATTTGTAGTCATTTTCATACAAAATATGAATTTTTAAACTAATTTAATTACTTTGAATTCCTCTGGAATTAGAGTTTGTTACCAAAATCTGTTAATTTTGTTTTTAACTTTAAACTTACGGAATTATGATAACATTGCAGGGTTGATGATTTTCAGTGGTTTGGCACATTGGGTGCTGTGACCCCTGTATAATAGGTTTTGAGTTTTTTTTTTCCAACTTCCATGGATGTGGTTTCCTGCCTTTCCTCACCTTTAATATATTTCATACTTGCAATGAAGAATACTCTTAGTCTTATTCTAAGAATACTCTTAGTCTTATTCTTTCCATGGAAATCATTATAGGGATGTCTGACTTGTGAGATAGTTTTATCAAAGGCTTTAATAAACTACAGTGATGCCAATTTTCCGTAAATTTATGGATTTCCAGTAAAAAAAATCTATGCCTGACCCACCCATCCATCACTTAAACTTGAGGCATCAAGAGTCATGTTGAGTGTGCTTTTGCGCCAGATAAGTTTATTCTCTCTTAGATAATTAGCCTGTAGTATGGGTTAGGAAGTGGAATTATTATTGAGTCTTTTATTAGCTACAGGTAAGATTTTAAGGTTGTGTTTAGGTACTGGTATTCAATATGCTAGGCGGCTGTGTTCCACGAAAAAGTTCTGTAAAAAAAATTGATCCAGTTGGCATCACTGCAACTAAATCAGATGAAAGAAGTACCCAACATTTTCCTCACAGTTACGATGCTAACCCATGATTAGAAAGAAGCAGAGCATCTTCATGCAGTTAGAGATGACGGAAACAATTGCACTCATTTTTTAAAAATTCTTGCTGCAATATTTTTCCACAGCCAGACAAAATGGACTATTATAGTTGTAACCAGCTATGCCAAAATTTAATGTTTAGGAAACTTATCTTGACTTGCAAAAGAAAAATGAAGAGCTTCAATGAATAATGGTAACAAACTTAATTTCTTCTTTTAGACTGCAGTGACACTATTGCTGCAACAGATCTTGACAGTGAAGAGAAAAGTTTGTTGCAATGACTTTATGATACTCTGCAAAATTGTGATTTCTATCATTATTATACCTCTTTCAAAAAAAATGGGTTATTTTTGCACAAAATATTTACATTCTAAATGAATAAATAAAGATTTGAAACCATTAGGAAATGCTAGTTGAAATTTAATCCTTTGTTATCTCCATTCAGAGGTATGGGATTTAAAGATTGCATTATATGTGGCATGATGTAATTTGCAGAATATATGAAATATGGCAATCCAGTATTTATCATTGACATTAGAGGATATAATAAGAAAACCAAGGTTTTTTTTTTCTTTGGACTTATTTTTGTAAGCAAGGCTGTAAGGCTATGTTTGATATCACTTTTCTTTACAGTGTTTTTGCACAACACCGATGGACAGCACTGGTGGCCCTCATATTGTACTCTGTGGATCAGAAAAGTTTCCTGTAACATTATAAGATCCTTTCTTCAAGATGCTCAGTGGGTCTATGACAAACTGCATGACTGTTTTGACAGGTAATTAACTGCTTGGAATTGGTTCACACACACGTTCAAATCTATTTTGATTGATACACAGGTTCTAATCTATATTGATTTTCAGGATAACCGTTTTAAAAATTGTGTAAGAACTTAAAAGGTTGGAAAAAAAATTATAGCTGTAAGCAGTCTTATCTAGCCAGAATCGGATTTGCCTTCTGTTCAGAAAAATCCGTAAACGTTTTGGAAAAAATACACCTGTTACGGGATTACAGAAAAATGACAGATGTTACAAATTTTTGAGTGAATCAGATCTGCTTTTTCATACTTATAAAAAGAAATCCTCTCAATGAGATTCTCAACTGAAACACAGAAGTTGAAAATTTAAATTAAAATTTGTTCTTTCATTTCTGTCTTTGGTTTCTTTCGCGTTTTGTTCTACCTGTTTAGGGACTCTTGGATAATAGGGCTTATGGCCAAAGCTTATCTTTGCCCCAAGCAGCAGGGTTGCCAGATTGGCCCCATTCAATCAAGGCTGGCCCCAGAAAAATGTTCAGCTTTTTGACCCCATCTGAAATATACTGTATAAGTCATACCTTATAAATTAATGATCTCTGTTTTTGTCAGGATTTTTTTTATTCCATTAGTGGGGTGTTAAAGAAATATGTCTCTTGTTACAGAAAAAAAAATTATGTTTTCTACAGATTTTCAAATTTTGAAGTAGGCAAGCCTGCAGAATGAGCAGGACTTTAAGAATTCAATGTCAGTTTATATATGGATGGAACTTTTTGCCCACTGGAAAGAGAGCTGGAACATTTTTACTTACAACCATCAACTTTTTTTTATGGTTTTCATTTAATGCAATAATGAATACTTGAGGCCAGAGACTTTTCTTACAATTGAATTTGAGAAAAAAAATAATCAGTTGAAACCGTGTTTGTCTCAAATAGTCAAAGTTGTTTCAATTATCAAAATGTAAGCACTTGTCTAAAGGCTTCTTTTATTACGAGAATAACTCAAGCCTTGAGCAGCTTCAGCACCTTAAGTTTAAGTTTACCTTAGAATGTCAGATGTATTGTAAGATATGCCAACTAGGCAAAAACTGAAAATAAAATCAGGATGTTGGCTTTAGATTTCTAAGGAGTTGTCAAAGGGACATAAATCATAGATTATTAAAAAATTTCCAATGCTTAAGTTTCTTTGACTTTTTCAGAAAGTCATTTTGTTGTGTGCTTTTATTACAAAGGCTGTCTCGTGAGCATAGTATTCTACTGTAATTTAGAGATTGTCTTGTGTAAAATATTCCAAGGGTAACGTAATGGTATTTTTATTCCTTTGTATATTATTGTTATTACAGTTAATAGTAATAATAATAATAATTATTATTACAACAAAATGTCACAAATGATTAAAATATTTAAAAGGCCAATATGTAATTTTTATGATGCATATCATCCAAAAGTATCAGATGTCTGAGATGTAAAGTTTGAGAAACAGAAAAGTTGTATCCAAGATAATGGCTGCAGCTGCTCTAGACTCAAATGGTATGGTTGTTCAATAAAGATTATCTTTGGAATTTTTGAAGTATTTTCTTAGATGTAAATGGATTTGCTTCGACTTAAGTAATCAAAAAAAAATATATATATATATATATTACTGGGATGTGGCTGTTCCACGACAAAATTTTCAAGTGAGACTAGCCTTTTTGAAAAATTCCACGACAAAATTTTCAAGTGAGACTAGCCTTTTTGAAAAAAAAAAAACATGTACTTTATATTTCCGCAGAGAGAAAATTGGCTCCTGCAGGAGTGGGATGCTGATGGCACCAGGTTTGTTTAGTTTCTCCTCCTACTGCTACCCACAAGTGTTAGTACATTGGACTCATTTCAGAGTTGCATGCAATGGGCTGTGACTGCAGAGCTTTCAATGAAAGGTGTGAAGTCTATTTCAGGTTCAGTTGTTTACCAGTCCTTTTAATGGGCTAATTTTATATTTTTCTCATAGAGTTCTTCTAGTTTACTTTCTTTTCTGATAAGTATCAAATGAGTGGCTGACAATGACAGAAATCCCAAGTCAATTTGTAATTTTGTTTTTCATCAAAAAAAGTACCTCTGACAATGTAAGTCTCCAATATATGTAACCTGCATCTCTGACAGAAATTATTGTTTGCTTGGTCATGAATGTCCACTAAGTCCAATTTACAAGAGTCAAAGTGAAAAAAATAAATTCTACTGTTTTCTTAATAATATGATGCATGCTACATTATTGTCATGATATCATAGTTGTATTTTATGCCAAAGTCTCCATTTTCTGCTATAAGTTTCTTATTGCTTTCTTCTTTTTTTTAAAGTATGAAAAGCCTGTTCTGCTCGTCAGCAGAGGACTGACACAGTTTGTGTCGATAAAATATACAAACAAAGACAGGCTGTCGAATCTAACTGTGGAGGATCTGAGGCAAGTGGGCGACCTGTGAGTTTTGGTCCCTAGAAAATGGCGAGTTTAACCAATCAAATGCAGTGCTTTGAGCAGAACTTTTATTTTTTTGTGGTTTGAAGTGGATTTCCTTCATTCATTTAGTTTGGCGTTAAAAGTATCTGATGTAATTTTCACCTACTAAATTGTCAATTTTTTTCTTTTATGTCAGCACTATGGTTTGCTACTTGCAATAAAAAATGATTGTATTGTAATTTAATCTCTCAATTTTGTGTCTCCTTTTTTTAAACTTTTTTTTTCATCAATTGTATTGCTCCATTCTTTTTCTTGTGTATCAAGCAGCTGCTCTTCACCCAAACACTCCGAATCAGTTTGATCTTTTATTTAGCCTCACTGCATCTCTTTTATGGTACTTTCGTCATTTAGCCTCGTGAATGGCTATTTCATTTTACTCTAGAATGTCAGATGTAAGATATGCCAACTAAACAAAAACAGAAATTAAATTCAGGATGAGGATTTCAGATTTCTAAGGAGTTGTTAAAGGGACATCATCCATAGATTATTAAAAGATTTCCATGCTTAGGTTTCTTTGACCATTTCAAAAAGTTAATTATTTTTGTGCTTCTATTTCCTATACTGTCTATAGTTCATAGTATTCTACTGTAATATAGAAATTGTCTTGGGTAAAAAAATTGCAAGGGCTTAAGTAATGGTATTTTTATCTCTATGTATATTATATAATTGACATTAAAATCATCATGATTCTTCTTCTTCTTCTTCTTCCTCCTCCTCCTCCTCCTCCTCCTCCTCCTTCTCCTCCTCCTTCTTATTATTATTTTTATTAATATTATTATTATTATTATTATTATTATTATTATTATTATTATTATTATTATTATTATTATTATTATTACTCTTGTACCAGTATTAATATTGTACTTCTTATTATTTTTATAACCATCAGATGGGAAGAGATTAAGGCTTCATCTCACAAAATCTATTAGCAGCTGACATTCTCAGTGAACGCTGTGGCTCACTGTTTTCCTGCTGTGAAATCCACACACAGGGACTATGCTCAGTAAGATTTTATTCCAGCTTTCTTTTTCTCTTGCCCCTGAAACATAAAAAAGTCTGAAGTTTATATTGCCGGATCTTGTTAATGAATAACCTCCAAGAACACAGCTTTTGCATTAAATCCAACACAATTTTCAAGTTCTAAATCTCATTGAGCTTTATCTTTAAATCATCACTGGTGGCTGAGGTAAGGGCACATTCTTTTCAGTTAGTTTTTGCTCACAAAAGGCTAAAGTTTGATATATACAAAAAGGTGTAGGATCCCCTTTTTTGTGAATGGGCTATATCAAACAACAGAGAGGTAAAAAAAAATTCTGGATGTCTAATGCATTAAGTTGTGGATGAAACATTTTGTTTGAAATTAAAACTAGTTGGTCATATTTATAAATTGAAGGAGAAGAAAAAAACAACTATTAGTTTTGCTTTGTGAAAGATTCAATTGCAAAGTGTTTTTCGATGATTTTATATGATTTTTTAAAATAATTCCACATACTCCGATCTGCATTAACTACCCGTAAATAACACTCTGCATTATAGATTTACGTTATTAGCCTCAAGCCGAAATTGTTAAATATATAGCAGCACTTAGAATCTGAACACAATCAAAAGTTCCATGAAGTTTGCAGTCCTTGTGGTAATAGATCATTAACTAGCAAATAGAGGAAACAATTGAAAGTTTCTCTAACTGCACAGATTTTATCAACGGCTCGTTACTAACTTTTGGTGTGCACAATCATTTCTGGTAAATAATAAAAAAAAAAGATTAATACAATATGTTATTAATATTCTGATGTAAATAAACTCAAAGTAATTAGTCACAGGTTTGAAGGAATTTATAAAAGCTTGAAAATATTACAGAGAGACAGAGTTCCTAGCACAATCCCTGCTGAATAAAAAATCTAAGACAAAATAAACGTATGACTTACTTGTAAAGTAAGACAATGCAAATATATGTGCAACTCTACATAAGTTTCATTTTCTTCTTACTGCGTGCTTATAACTTTGTTAATAGTTAAGATCAGGTCTTTCTTGTACATATTGAAACTCTTCAGCTTGAACTATGATGTTCTATTGTTGTTTAGATTTATTATTTTATATCATAACACCATAACAGCGCTGTAGGAAGTGAACTACCATAACTCAAACCCACATAGCTTGAAAATGGAGAACTCCTTGCTAATGCCCTTTGGTGGTTGTTAAGTTCAACATATATGCAAAATGCTATAAAAATTCCCCAAACAATGTTTCACTTTTTGACAAATGTCACGTAAAAACGCAACCAGGTAAAGATTATTCCAGATTCATGTACTTGCTCAAATGCTCAATAACTCCATCAATTAAATGAAAAGAAGGGGAAAAATATATACTCACATTGTTTAAATGTAGATTTAAAAAATTGTATGATTTTTTTTACTTCTTCCTTTCATGTATGAGCTTAAATTCTCCATTGTTTGGATGTGAAAATAAGATCTAGTAACTAGAGTTGCGAGGAAAAGGGAATCCCGGTTCCGTCTGAGTGGTTGATCTCATGACCCGATCGAGTTACAGGCTGCTTCACGGGTGCGGCAGGCAAACTAAAATGCTGCTCTTTAAGACAAGTTCTTCTATCCATATAAGTCCACAATGTGTATCCTACGTCTCTGACAGAAAATACTGTTTGCTTGATCATGAATGTTTACTAAGTTTAATTTGACAAGAATCAAGGTGGAAAAAAAAATTCCATTCTGTTTTCTTAATAATATGATGCATTCTACATTATTGTCATGATGTTACTGTTGCATTTTATGCCAAAGTCTCCATTTTCTGCTTTACAGTTTCTTATTGCTTTATTCTTTTTTGGGTTTTTTTTTTAGCATGACAAGCCTGCTCCTCTCGGCAGCAGAAGTTAGACACTGTTTGTGCATAATTTTCCTGACAACATGTGACAAACAATCAGAGAGAGGCTGTCCAATCTAACTGCGGAGGATCTGAAAATGCAGACTTTTTTGGTAAAAATGGAAAGGACAAGTGTAGGGTTTCTTAAAAAAGGCTTAAAAAAGTAATTAATCTGGTAAAATTGGACAACAAATTAAACACCAATGGGCAACATTGAAATTGTCATATGGCGGATGAAAAAAAAATTAAAAGTGCTAGTAAAATGGTAATACGTGCCATCGACAGTTTAACTGCATAATAAACATACTTCTGCAATATAAACATGTTGCGTTAGAGTGTGAAAACTCTTATTCACATAAAATATAATTATAAGTCTGTATCAGCAATGAGACTTGTGATAAGATAGGTTTAGTACACCCCTATAAGGTATTTCAAGTGATCCTTTTTTTTTTTTTTAATAGAGGAAATACTTTGGAGCAAAAAAAAAGGTGTGCTTTTAGTTCATCCAATATTTATTTATTTATTTTTTTACATCTTGTCATTCTATTAACACAGCTCTCATGATCGTACCATTTTTGTGTATTTCCAGGTACCTGAATGAGAAAAAAATGTACAGTGATGCGGCTCTTTTTGGCTCAACAAACTCAAGCATTAAAGAGGACGAAGAGTGGACAAACTTGGAAAACTTGCTGGGAAAAGGATTTGTGATTTCCTTCCTATGATGAGCTTGGAAAAATCTCTCTCTTCATAGCTTAACAAAATTTGCCAAGTTGTTTTTAGTAAATTTGAGCTCTTTGGCTAAGTTTAATCCTTTTGTCAAAAGCTATGTGAACAGAGTTGATAAGCAAAACTAGATTTGCATAAAGGTATGTGAAGGAAAATCTAACCATGTGGTCTGTCTTTCGTAAGCTGTTTTGACTGGATAATTTACAGAAGGGTTGTAGTTAGGTTTCTTTAGAATTTCACCTTTGTGGTTTTAAAATGACAATGATGTCATGCACTGAAGTTTTACCTGATAAGATAAATGTGAGAATAGAATCTGTATGGTAGGCATGAGCCTTTAATGCTCAGTTGATATCAGGTTCCTTGCTCTTTAGCATAGACAATCATGATCTTCCACGCATTTGTATCCCTTGTCGCTTTCAGTGCATCTATCACTCATCTACTTTGAACCACTTTGTTAGGCCATGAAACATCTTCTCACACTGTTATCCCCTGCTGTGTTTTTCTTCAATCATTCCAGTTGTCACAAGATGACCAAGTTTCTCTCTTCTCACCACATGTCCAAAAAAAGTTGCTTGATGTTTACATATTCTATTTATGAGTGATCTTGTTGAAATACTGTTTTGTTTGATTTCATTGCATTCCATGAGATATGTAGCTTTCTGCGAAGGAACGATATTTCTGTTGCCACCAGTTTCTGTTGTAACTGTTTTGAAATTGTCCAGGCCTCTCATCCTTACATCAAAATGAGTTCAATATAGTACTCCAGGGCTCTTATTCTTGTGTGAATTGAGATTTTGTTTGTTATTATTAATTTCATTCTCTGAAAACTTTTTTGCTTGCACTATTCTTGATGCAATTTTTGTGTTGTTGCGTCCATCACTTGATATTAAAGTACCCAACTATTTGAATTGATCCCTTTGCTTGAGTTGATTCAGGATGATAAAGATGTTGAGCAGTGGACACTTTTTTTTTCGACTGATGACCATTACTTCTGTCGTTCTGCTATTCTATTCCAATCCTTTCTTGTTAGGCCATCAAGTATCTTTTGCACCGTTTTCCCCTTCTGTGTTTTCTTCCACTCATTCCAGTTATCACAAGATGATCTATTTTCAATCTTCTCATCACATGTCCAACCAAAAAAGATTGCTTGGCTCTTACGTGATTAATTTATGAGTGATCTTCTTGTGTTGTTTTCTCATAATACTATTTCTTTTAGTTTCTTTGTAGTCCATGAGATTTTTCACGTTCTCCGTTGGAACCATATTTCTGACGCCTATAGTTTTTTAACTGTTTTGAAATTGTTGAGGCCTCGCATCTATACATCAGAATAAGTTCAATTTAGCATATCAGCGCTCTTATTCTTGTGTGAAACGAGATGTGATTATATGTTAGTATTGGTTTCACTCTTTTTTCTTGGGCTATTCTTGATGCAATTTCAGTGGTGTTTGACCATCACTAGATATTAAAGTATCCAAGTATTTGAACTTATCCCTTTGCTTGAGATAATTCCCAATGATAAAAATATTGATCTGTGAACACACTTTGTTTCAACTGATTACCATTGCTTCTGTCTTTTTGCTTTTCAATTTCAAACCTTTCTGCTTTCTGTCTTTTCCCAGTGCATGTTTTTGATCACTCGTAGATCCTTTCCATCTATCTTCAATTGTGTTGTTTGATTATCCCATCGTTACAGACTCAATCAAATGCCTTGGGGTAGTCAAAGAAGCACAGATCTACCTCCTTTTGTACTTACAGAGCTTATTCAATGATAGTACAAAGGTTTGATATATCTTCACATTTTTAGAGCAAGTGAAAAAAATTGATCATCACTGAATGGACTTTTTTTATGAGAAAGAAAAGCTTATGTTCTTGATCCAGTGACTTGGGAAAACAAGAATATCCTAAATAATATTTAAGATTTCTGTTTTTTATATCAAGGATATCAAGGACTAACTAGGGTTGTGCTGTGATAATTACTCTGTCAGATACTGCTTTGAGGATTAAAAGAAATTTGTATCTCCTTTTTTTTAAAGGAAACATTAGTAAATTCATGGTATTTTTGCCTCATATCAAATGCTAACTACTTTTTGGTGTTAAAAAAACTATTCTGTTGCACATTGCTTCAATGGTTAAAGAAGTCAGTTGTAGCCCCCTCTTTAATGAAAACATATTTGCTGCATTGAAATTACACTTTTACTTTAACCAACCTCTTTGCATTGACCATGATTTTCTTTGAATCAAATTTTCCTGGAGTGGAAAAGAAATTCATTCAGCATCAGCCAACAGGAGCAAGAAGTAATAGTATTATGCGAGTTTATCTCTAAAATCTTACATAGCTAATTGCTTACATATTGGCAAGCTAAACACATTTTCCATGATTATGATTTTGAAAGGTATTGTTATTATTGTTATGGAGTCAAAAGAAAGAAAATGAACTTTTAGAGTGTTTCTGATATTTTTAAAGGAATTTCTTGTTTGAATGACTGAAAGTATTAAATTTTGTGTCTTTACAATGTAGTCTGTTTCCATAATTGCCTTATACAACCCATTGATCAGTTAATTTTTTTTCAGATATTCATACAGGATAATGTTTTTCAGATATTCATATAGGATACATTTGGTGTACTTTTTTTCGATGAAGTTTCTGGTGTAGTTAGTGCTAAATTTGTCTCTTATGCAGACGAAAATTTATCTTCTGCATCATTCTTTCTAAATACAGTAGCTTTGTATGATAAAGAAAGGCTTTTCACTTGTGTGATTAACTGTGTTTCTCTGACGCCTCAGAAACGATTATTGTGTTCTAGCTTCAGCAGTTTCAAATGATGTGTTTTGTGTACATCAAGAATAACCTTTACCAATTGTTATTATTACACCCTATAGCCAACTCTATACATGTATGGTCTTGGTGTATAAATGTTTATTTTACGTAGACTTTGAAGTTGAATTAGATCTGTTTGAAAACGAAATGATTATCATTGTTATCCTTTGATTCAAGGTTTATAACAGCAGACTAATAACCATTTTTTTTAAAGAAACTTTCTTTTAAATGCTTTTTCAATCAAGCAGCCTCTATGATGAGCAGAAACTAAGTACATTTTGGAAAAATTATGTACACTAGACAGTAAAATAATAGTAACATTTGATTTTTACACAAAGATATTCTTGGACTTTACATTTGAGCTTTATCTAAAAAGGCAACACAAAATAAAGAATTTTGCCTAAATAACAACATAAAATTATAAATAACTAACTAACATAAGAGCCATGTAGCTTTTATGAAAATTTTGGGCAAAACTTTATTGATATTTCTTTCAGTAAATGTGGCAATCAGTGTGTACTGAAGATACTAGAATTCAAAGATAGGGGACATGGACATATTTTCAGGAATTTTTAGTTATGAAAAAGGAGGCATGAATCTAAATACTTTTATTTATGAGATATAATAATTAGAGTTAACAATAGATTATAAGACTTATCATCCGAAACAAGACGTCCTTGCATGACACAGGCGTAGTATTGTAACAAGGCATTCATTGATTGTTACATAAAAAAGGCTCTACATCATTTATAACGTTCATATCAAATTTCTTTGCAATTTATACATACAAACAGATAACATTTACATTGAATATTTTGAATACTTAAGTCAGAACACTATTGTTAATGAAGATTGATTTTGGAGTAAATATTAGTACGAACCTAACAATGAATGTCAGCAGACTTCATATCCTAAACTACGGCTGCATATCCTGGAAACTGTGGAAGGTTTAGCTTGTTGGGCTATTCCATCTAGTGCACCCTTGGTGTAGGTGATGAGGAGCTCGTTAAAGGTACTGGGCAGCTGACCAATCACAGAGCAGATTCCAAAATTAACCAAAGTACATGTTACTTTACGCCTGGCAGTGCCCTCATTCGGGTTACCATCTTCCTTCTTTTAGCCATGTTGATAAAATTAATGTTCAAGAAATGGATATAAACATGATAACTCATCATTTCTGTTGTGGAACTGCTTCTCCCAATAATACAATATGAAATCGATAATGGCATTTGACGAAAGTCAGACATATATTACATGATTAATTCTATTGATACATTTCGATTAGCCTGTTAACATTTTTGCTTTTTCATAAGTTTTGCAAGGTACGCTAATGGTAACTCTTAAGCCAGTTTATCTCTCTCTTATAAACTTAAAATCTTCTGTGGATTAAAGTGATTTAGTTAACCTTTTCAATGATTGGATTGGATTGGCAACACCAAGACTATGCGCTTTCTCTCTCTCGACACCCCCTCTCCCTTTTTTTTTTTCCAATCCCCCTCTCTGTCTCTCCGTTATCGCCCCCAACTCCGCATTCCTCTAATAAATGTGTCTCAAGTCTCACCTGCGAGACAGGATAAGTGGACCACAGATAAGGCATTGATGACTACTATGAAGAGAACACCTGGTAATTGTTTTACCCCTACACGATGTCTTCTTTTCATTAAATAAAACATGAGTTCATAGCTAATATTATATCGGGCAAACTGATCAGAACAACCTGCATCATCACAATATCCTGTAAAAGGTTATAAAGATATGATTGTGTTAACTAAAAAAGAAAAGATTGGAAAATACATTGAGAAGTGTCGCTGCAAAAAAAAAAAACAAAAAAAAACCCACGCCATAAATAATGGTGTAGGCCGATGCATCAGAAAATAAACGACGAGTGGTGAAAATACTTATAAAAAGCCGATGTTCGAAGGACATCCAACAGAGTAACATTTGCAACCATATGACACATGGTTTACATGATGAGAATAAGGTTGTAACAATGAAGGATCGCTGGTAAATATTGATTCAAAGACCAGAAAGATAAAAACGATTAATTTCGGAACATGGTAGAAAAGCACAGAAATACAGAAACATCAGCAAAAACAATTGATTATATAGAAAGTGAAGACCAGTCATACCCATATGCAGAGCGTGTATTTTGACGCATGTTAAAAAAAAAAAAAAAAGAAAGAAAGATTTGTAAAGAAGACAGAATCATTGAGAGAGGGAGAGAGAGAGAGAGAGAGAGGGAGAATAAAAAGAAGAAGAAGAAAAGATGATGAAAGAGAAAAAGATGGGAAAGAAGAGAGAGAAAGAAAAAAAAGAAATAAGGATGTACAGGTTTAGAGAAAGAGTGAGTTATATACATACATGGACAGAAAGAGAGAGAGAGCAGAGGGAGACAGGAGGAGAAATAGTGTGGAAGAGGACGAATCAGAAAGAAAAGAAAGAAATTACGACATAAAGTTAGAGAGAAGGAAAGAGTAATAAATCGCCATGGTCATGAAAGAATTAGAGAGAAAAATGACATGAAAAAACAAAACAAAAAGAGAAATAAATATTTAGAAAGATTTGTGAAGAAGATAAAATCATTGAGAGAGAAAGAGAGAGAGAGGGAGACAGAGAGAGAAAGAATAAAAAAGAAGGAGAAGAGGAAGAAGAAGAAGAAGAAAAAGATGATGAAAAAGAAAAGAGAGAGAGAGAGAAAGAGCACGAAAAAAATAAAGAAATAAGGACGCACAGGTTTAGAAAAAGAGAGAGAGAAAGAGAGAGAGGGAGTGAGGTAGACAGAATGGCAAAGTAAAAGAGAGAGGGAGACAGAAGGAGAGATAGTGTAGAAGAAAGAAATAGCGACACATATTTAGAGAGAAAGAAAGACTAATAAACTACCATGGACACATCTATTAGAAATTAAAAAATAAAAACCAAAACAAATTCGATAATGATAGAAAAGAAGCAATGGAATTCGGATAAATAGATAGATAGATAGAAAGACAGATAGAAAGATAGATAGATAGATAGATAAAGAGAGAGAGAGAGAGAGAGAGAGAAGTAGATAGGGAGAAAAGAAATGACAGAGAGCGAGTCAGAGGGAGACTGAGAGAGTGTGGAAGGGATATAACCCAAAAAAAAAGAAAGTAATGGGGACACTCAGGTAAGGAAAAAGGGTGAGCTATATACAGACATAGACAGAAGCATAAAAAAGTCATAGAACAGAGGTAAAACAAAAAGAAAGAAAAGAAAGAAAGAGGGATGAGGGTAGAGAGGGGGCAAAGACAGAGAGAAACAAATGGAGAAAGAAAGAGAAATAGTGTCGGAAAAGAAGAATCAGGATGAGAAGAAAGAAAGAGCGACATAAATTTAGATAGAAACAAAGAGTAATTAACTTCCATGGACACATGTATTAAAAATTTTTTAAAAGTTTCGAAAATATCAGAAAAAAGGAAAACAAAAGAGAAGAGAGAGAGAGAGAGAGAGAGAGAGAGAGAGAGAGAGAGAGAGAGAGAGAGAGAGAGAGAGAGAGAGAGAGACAGAGAGACAGAGAGAGAGGGGGGGAGGGGGAGACAGAGAGAATGAAAGGAGAAAAAACAGAAAGTAATGGAAGAAATAGCGATTCACAGCTACAGAGGAAGATTGATTAATATTCTGAGTTAGACAGGGACACAGAGATAAAAAAAAAGTATTAAAAAAAAAAAAGAAGACCGCAAAGAAGAGAAAAAAAAGAGAAAGCGTGCGAGCTAGGGAGAGAAAGAGAAACAGAGAGAGTGAGAGAAAAAGAAAGTGACAGAGGTAGATAGAGAGAAAAAGAATGACAGAGAGAGAGAGAGAGAGAGAGAGAGAGAGAGAGAGAGAGAGAGAGAGAGAGATGGAGAGAGCGTGGAAGGGAAATAACCCGAAAAAAGAAAGAAATAGGGACACACAGGTATAGAGAAAAAGTGAGCTATATACAGACATAGACAGAGGCACAAACAAAATATATCAAAGTAAATCGGACAGAGGTAAAAGGACAGACGGAGAGAGAGAGAGAGAGAGAGAGAGAGAGAGAGAGAGAGAGAGAGAGAGAGAGAGAGAGAGAGAGAGAGAGAGAGAGAGAGAGAGGAGAAGGCAAAATCAGAAAGAGAGTGAAGAGTGAGTGACTTGAAGTTTCGGACAAAGATTAAGTAATACACTGACATAGACATTGACTCAAAGATGAAGAAATAATTCTACAATGAAAGAAGAATTTTATTTTAACCTACTCGTTAAGTAGTTGAGCTTGTTAGTAACAACCACAACAGAGGCAGTCAAGGTCAGAGAGGAAAATAAACAAATCCCCAGGCGTGTTGACAACGTGAACAAATTCACTGGTTGATACAAAGAACAGCTATTTCAAGTCAATCAGTCATTGCTTGGAGTAACATATCTTTAAACCCATACACTTTTTTTTCTGATTTTCCTGAAAAATTGAAAGGCTGTTTTTAAAAACAGTGAAATAAATTTTTATTTATTTAATATTCGGTAAGAAGTGCAGATTGTAGTTAAATTTCCCGGGTTTTTACCTTTATAAAATAGATATTAAACAAAATTGTAAGAAAATGCGTCGCATGTAAACCGCATGAAGAAAGTGTGTCACTGTTTACTTAAAATGAATCAGGAGAGATTGAACTTTGCCTGGCAAGGCAACTTCGCCAGGAACTGGCCCCAAGCCCTAACGGTGTTAAGACCCGTAAAACGGTCAAGGTCCACATACTATGACGGCCCGCGCCTGTCGTCATTTATGCTTTGGGTCTGATGTGGCTCCTCCCATAAAACACCGGGATGCGCACTTGTGTGCATCACTTTGGTGCTTGGATGCTGGCAGGGAAGTTTTGTCGTGGGTTGTGTGAGAAGCACAATCTGCTCAGAGGTACCGGCGACTTGGGTACTTCGTCGATGTGGTGTCGGTGGGCCGGCTATCCTGAGAGTGTCTATATGGCGGAGGTTCAGAGCTGAAACCCTTCACCCCCTGCAATCTTTTTGACATATCTCTCTTTATAGGGAGCTGAATATCTTCCTTCATAAGGAGATGTGTTATTTTTTTTTTTTTACTTTGAAAGGGGCATTATCCATTAAATATGCAACACCTTACTTTTTATTTGTTACCTTCCACGAGATTGGAATTTCACATTTTCCATTACTCATTTATAAACTGATATAGACAGATATATAAAGATGAAATTAATGTATCAAAAGTATAAGAAGAGAGGAAAAGAAGAAAGCGATAGCGAGAGAGATATAGAATCAGAGTGGACAAAAAAAATGAAAGAGAACAAAGGAAGTGAGACTTACAGTAAGAGATAAAAGTAGTGTATTGACATAGACAAAAGAAAAAAAAAAAGAAAAATGATTATCTTAAAGTTTGAGAAGAGACGCAAAGAAAAAAGACAGAGCGAAAAACAGAGAGAGAGAGAGAGAGAGAGAGAGAGAGAGAGAGAGAGAGAGAGAGAGAGAGAGAGAGAGAGAGAGAGAGAGAGAGCGAGAGTTTGTGAACGCGTGGAAGGGAAATAACCCGACAAAACGAAATATGGAATCACAGGTAAAGGGAAAGAGTGAGCTGTAAAGAGGCATACACAGAGATCTAAACAAAACAGATCAAAATTCATAGAACAGAGGCAGAGAGAGAACGAGAGAGAGAGAGAGAGAGAGAGAGAGAGGGGGGGGGGGGTGAAAGAGGATAAAGAATAAGTGACCTGCAGTTAGATACAAAGAATGAGTAATATACTGATACAAACATGGATACAACGACGAAAAAATGAAAGAAGACGGGCTATGCAGGAAGCGAGAGAGAGAGAAAAAGAGATAGACAGACAGAGGCAGAGACAGAGTGAGAGAGAGAGAGAGAGAGAGAGAAAGAGTGAGACAGACAGACAGACAGACAGTCTGAAACAAAGATATTAGGAATAAAGAGAGTAATAGAGATACTGAAAAAGAAAAAGTGTTAAAGAGGAAAACCAGAAAGAGAAGGAAAAAAAGGCACACGCGTTTATCACTTAGCAAGCGCATGAACTCTTCACATACGTGTAAAAGCACAGTTAGACGATCTAGAAATTGAGGAAAGAAGAGGAGAAGTTGGACAACTATGGGAAACCATGAAAGCCAATATTATACACCGAACGAAAACAATTTCAACTTGTCTAGCGGGGCAGGATAAACATGCATACTAAGAGTTGCTAAAGACAATCCAACTAGCGAAACAAGGGTACACCGCACAAACGCACATGCTGGAAATAGAAGCAGATAACTATCTTCAGCAGCAATATAAAGGAGCACAAATCCGAACTAAGCTATACAACAACGTAAATGAAACACCCACCAAACAATTTCTTTCAATCGAGCAAAATGTGCAACAAAACAGGCAGATAAATGAAATCAAGAGTTTACACAGCCAGATGCATACTGAGTCAACAGCCATTTGCAACTCTTTCAAAGAATTCTATGAAACTCTGCCCACCTGCCCACATACCCAGAACACATTCTTAGAATATGCGAAACCCTTAGATGAAGGAAGCAAAGCAGAGCTAGACACACCAATAACTTTAGTAGATCTAAAAAACGCGCTTCAAGCCATGCAACTTAACAAAACACCAGGACCAGACGGTTGAACAGTAGAGTTTTACAAACATTTCTTCGATAGATAACCCTATCGTATATCACTGTCATCCCTAAAGACAAAACAGGTAGATAAGATCTAAAAAATTACCGACCCATCTCCCTTCTAAACGTCGATTATAAAATCATAAGCAAAACAATCACAAACAAGCTCAGGCCTCATATGGCCAAGCTCGTACATGAAAGTCAACAATGCTCAATCGCAGGCCGAAAAATACAAAACCACTTACACTTCACAAGAGATACCATTACATATACACAAGAGAAACAAACACATGCAGCTATTATAAGCCTCGATCAAGAAAAGGCATTTGAGAGAGTCGATCACGATTATCTGTTCAAAAACATAACTGCACATAACCTAGGAACACAAATGGAAACTTGGATAAAAACTTTATATAGAAATCCGCAAAGCCAAATCCTTGTAAATCGCACGCTTAGCGATCCTTTTACCCTCACACGGTCCATTAGACAGGAATGCAGCTTATCTCCCCTTCTGTATGTCTCTCCATAGAGCCGTTACTAGAATATATAAGACCAAAAATAACGGGTATAGAGAGAAAACAGTAGCAATGGGAATAGGGAAATGGAAAAACAAAGCCGACTACCCTTTCGGAATCGAAGGGAAAAACGAAAATAAAATTTACGGCATCACCTTCACCTACAGACCAGAACAGACACCGAAGAAAACTTGGGAAAAACTCGCCTCACAAACCTGATCTCTCTTAGCTTACTACAAACGGCTCCAAACCACAATCTTCTGTAGAGCATATATCGTCAACACCATGGTGCTATCCAAACTCATCTATCCCTGCACCATCTTAAACTTTCCCGGCTACTACCTCAAAGAGATGAATAAAGAAATTACAACTTTTATATATGCCGGTACTCTGAAAAACGTAAAAAGAACAACACTCGCAGAAACGAAACAAAACGGTGGTATCGGACTTCAACACATACATTCAAGGATCACCGCGCTCAGAGTGGGATACTTAACAGAAATAATGAAAAATAGAAACAAGCATCTCCCAGCGCACTACTACTTTGGTCTGAAGCTGTCCACCTTCATAAGACCACAAAACAATAAACCGCACTACTTTGGCCGCTCGCTCACACCTTTCCACGCCTCATGTAACAAAACTCTAGCCAATCACCGAAACCTTAGAGCCAAAGATACTAGAGCAGCATATATAGAGCAGGGACAAAAATAGCGACACCCACTACACGAAAAAATAAAAGTCACATACAGATATAGACTAAAAGACTACACACAGTGCTTTAAAAACACATATAACAGATGCTCTACCCACAAAGAAAAAGAAACAACATTTCGGTTGTTGTACAACATGACACCTATTAGACCGACACTTACAAAATGTCCATTTTGCAAAACCAACACACTGAGAGAAAAACATCTGTTCACACAGTGCCCAGCACTTCTCCCAGTCCGCTCCTCACTACAGGACACTCTTGAACAATATTATTACTAAAAGAGGGGCCAGTTGCCCAACAGAAGACAAGGCAGTTGATAGCTCATTTGTTAGGATCATACAGACATATTATTTGGAAAGTCTTCATGAAAACACAACAATCACAGCGCAAACTGTCTCCATCTTGTGGGACAATAAACAAAACAACATCATAGTTCAGCATATTTGAAGCTATTGTATAAAACGGAAGTATTTGCTTATTATAATGTGATATCATCTATGATTGAGTATGTCTGTAAACAATGTGCATTTTATCTCGATGTAGCTCAAATTCGCTACACATTCTTGAATCATTCTACTCTCTAAATTATGTCACTTGTCATGACTTGAAGTTATAATAATCTGCACACTGTAATCTCTTAAATTATATATATATATATATATTGGATGATAAGGAGATACAGAAGAAACAAAAGATAAAAAAACAGATCGCGAAGAGGGAGGCAGATAGAGAGAGTGTGAGTAAGAGAGAGAGCGAAAGAGACAGAAAGAGAGTGAGTCAGTAAGAGAGAGGCAGCGAAAGAGAGAAAAAGACAGAGAGAGAAAGAGAGACAGAAAAAGAAAAAAAAGAAAGACAAAAGACAAAACCTTTTCTAAGTTCCATTATTTCCCTATGCTTGATCGTATGACAGTTAAAACATTTAAAAATCTATAAAGGAGTACTATATTTCCGTTGTGTGTATTATGATTGTTGTATCAGCTTATTACATTAATGCTTTTAGTGTGTTAATAACCTCAATTTGTATATCGAATTATATGCAAATGTTTACTATGATTAAGGCCTTTGTCCTCTTTTGGCCAAAGGAATTGTCTACCCTCTAAAATTTGATGAATAAATGTTAAAAAAAAAACCAAGTCCTAACGGTGGTATGGTCCCGTAAAACCGCCATGGTCCACATGCTATGACGGCCCGTGCCTGTCGTCATGTATGCTTTGGGTCTGATGTGGCTCCTCCCATAAAACACCGGGATGCGCACTGCGCTTGTGTACATCACTTTGGTGCTTGGAATCTGGCAGGAAAGTTTTGTCGTGGGTTGTGTGAGAAGCACAACCTGCTCAGAGGTACCGGCGACTTGGGTACTTCGTCGATGTGGTGTCGGTGGGCCGGCTATTCTGAGAGTGTCTATATGGCGGAGGTTCAGAGCTGAAACCCTTCACCCTCTGCAATCTTTTGACATATCTCTCTTTAGAGGGAGTTTGATAATTATCTTCCTTTACAGGAAGATTTTTTTTTCATTTGAAAGGGGCATTATCCTTTGAGTATGCACAATCCTTCTCTTTATTTGTTATCTTCCATTGGAGAGGCAAATCGCTTAATTTTCCTTACTCCACGAACGTACTGCCTATTTGTGGTAAATAATCATTTAAGGACCAGAAAGATGAAAACAACTAACTTTTGCGTTGCTAATTCTTTCTTCTTTTTTCAGTTCTTCCTCTTTCACTCTCGGTCACTATCTCTCTCTCTCTCTCTCTCTCTCTCTCTCTCTCTCTCTCTCTCTCTCTCTCTCTCTCTCTCTCTCTCTCTCTCTCTCTCTCTCTCTCTCTCTCTCTCTCTCTCCTCCAAATTTTGATCTGTTTTATATTATTTTGCATATGTCCTATGTCAGTTCATTACCTACTGTTTACGATTAAGACGCCACTTCATTACTCATATTCTTTTTTTCTACCCCTCTTTCTCTAATTTTTTTTCCTTCTGGTTCATCCTCTTCCACTCTCTATCTCTTTCTAGACTTATTCTCTCCCACTCTCTGTCTATCTGTCTGTCCGTCTGTCTCTCTCCTCTCTCTCTCTCTCTCTCTCTCTCTCTCTCTCTCTCTCTCTCTCTCTCTCTCTCTCTCTCTCTTTGTGTCTCTTTCTCTCTACTCTTCGTTTCTAGACTAACACTTTCAGCCACGATTTAATCACTCAACAAGCGCATAAACACTTTTAAATAAGTATAGGAATCTAATGCGGCCTCATGTTCACACGCAGGTACCTGCTAAAATGAAAAATTTACAAGTCGAGGAAAAATACTATTAAAAGATGCGTCTAACTCGCATGCTTGTGTCGTATATAGTATTCAATCTTGTGTTATAATTGTGGAATGCAAAGAGATCTTTAAATTGAAGACATAAACTGTGAAACAAAAAAATGTAATGCTCTGAATTATTTTACTATACAAAGACAATATCCTGTCCGAGCATAGTAACTCGTATCATGTAGGCCAGGGACAGCCGTTAGGGAGGGTGGCGGGGAATTAGGTAAAATAAATAGTAATTTCTTGGATTGATTCAAAGTCCCATCAAGTCCCCCACCCCCTGTCCCAGGAAGTAACCAGGTGTTGAAAAGAAAAAGACTAAAGACATCATTATATAGTGCGAAATGCATGTCGGCCAACACGTCAGATATGGAAAAGAAAAAGACTGATGAAATAATAAAAAAGATGTTCGAAAGATATCTAACATAGAATAGAGGGTCTAAACGGATGGTTTTACGAGGAAAACTGGCTACAAAATAGAGCGGTGACGCTTAGTAAGTAGACTTAAAAGAACAAGGGTAAAGGATTGCTTGTAAATATCTATTTCAAGACCAGAAAGATGAATTTGACTGATTTTTGAGTTGTTATTTATTTCTTCGTTTCCTGTTCTCCTCTTTCAACCCCTATCTCTTTCTCTCTCTCTCTCTCTCTCTCTCTCTCTCTCTCTCTCTCTCTCTCTCTCTCTCTCTCTCTCTCTCTCTCTCTCTGTATATATATATATATATATATATATATATATATATATACATATATGTCAGTTCCTTACTCCAATTCTTTTTTATTACCCGTGTGTCGCTAATTCTTTCTCTCTCTCTCTCTCCCTCTCTCTCTCTCTATCTCTCTCTATCTCTCTCTATCTATCTATCTCTCTATCTATCTATCTATCTCTCTTTTCTTTGTCTCTCTCCACTGGGATTCTTTATATTATATATATGTAAATGCCTCTGTCTCTACTTAATCTTTCTCTCTACCTGTGTGTATTTATTTCTTTCTTCTCTTTCTTGTTGTTCCTCCATGCACCCAACAATTATTTTCACAACATTTAATACCAAAATTATTCGTCACAAGTTTACGAGAAATTCGCATTTTGTATATTTTTTTCTATGAAAAGTTTTTTTGTTTTTTTTTTCCCCTTGAGTTCTCGGAAATTTTGCATTTTAACAATTACTTACCCCTATAAACATTAGGCCACATTTGATTTCTACGCTTATTTAAAAGAGTTCGTGACCTTCCTGAGTGATTAAATCGTGGCTGAAAACGTTAGTAAAGCGTCGGAAAATGGACAGAGTGAGACAGAGAGAGAATTAGATAAATAGAGAAAGAGAGAGAAAGAGATAGACAGAAAGAGAGAGAGAGAGAGAGAGAGAGAGAGAGAGAGAGAGAGAGAGAGAGAGAGGAAGAGAAAGAATGGAAGAGAAAGAACCAATTAGAGGAAAAAGAAATAATTACATGTAAGTTAAAAGAAAGAGAGATTAATTTATTGACAATGAGACAGACATAAAGTTTTAAAAAATGTATTTTATGTAAGAGACTAGAGGCAAGAGAGTGAGAGAGAGAGAAAGAGAGAGAGGGAGGGAGGGAGACTTAGACTGGAGGGATAAATAGAGAGAGAGAAAGAGAGCGCCAGGTAGAGAAAGAATGGAAGAAAAAGACCCAGTAAGACGAGGAAAAAAATACATGTATGACAAAGAAAAAGGAGCAATTTACTGACAATGAGACATATACAAAAATATATATTTTACGTAAGAGAGAGAGAGAGAGAGAGAGAGAGAGAGAGAGAGAGAGAGAGAGAGAGAGAGAGAGAGAGAGAGAGAGAGATAGACTTAGACTGTAGGGAGAAAGAGAGACTAGTGAGAGAGAGAGGGAGAAAGAAAGAAATAGAATTCCAGAGATTGTGGAGGAGAAAGAACCAGAAGGAAAAGAAAGACTTGGGGACTCACGTGAAGTTAAAGAAAATAGAGTTATTGAACTGACACAGACATAAAGAGTGGGTTATGAACCGAGAAAGACATAGACATGATGATATAATTATATTATAATCAAAATGTGGAGAGGATAGAAAAGAAAACCAGAGAGACAGAGAGAGGGAGGGAGAGAGAGAGAGAGAGAGAGAGAGAGAGAGAGAGAGAGAGAGAGAGAGAGAGAGAGAGAGAGAGAGACATAGACAGTGAGTGAAAGAGGAAGAACCGTGCAAAGAAAAAGCAACACAACAATTAATCATTTCTGGTCTTTAAATTAATACTTACCAGCAATCGTTTACTATCATTCTTATAAGTTTACTAACTAAGCGTTGCCGCTCTATTTTGTGGCCAGTTTTTCTTGTAAAGCCTTGCATGTAGCCCCTGTTACATCTTCACACCTACATTCCATGTTAGATATCTTTCGAACTTCTCGAACATCTTTTTTCTATTACTTCATCACGCTTCTTTTTGATATCTGAAGTTTTGGGCGACTTGCGTTCAGCACTCTTTGATGATGTTTCTAGTCTATTTCTGATCAAGCTGTGGGTACTTCCTGGAGGGAGAGGTTAATGGGAGTGTGAATGAATCCGACAATTTACTATGTTTTTTAATTAATTTCCAGCCATCAACCCTGACGACTGCCCCAGGCCTACATAATGCGAGTGACAGAATATTGTTTTGTTGTTGTTGTTGTTGTTGTTGTAAAATGATTCAGAGCAGTATGTTATTCGTTTGACCGTTTTATTTTTTCAATTTAAAGATCTCTGTGCATTGAACAATTCTTCACAAGATTTCAAACTATATACGACTCAAGCGTACTCTCTCTCTCCCTCCCTCTCTCTCTCTCTCTCTCTCTCTCTCTCTCTCTCTCTCTCTCTCTCTCTCTCTCTCTCTCTCTCTCTCTCTGTCTTTCTCTCTCTCTTGTCATTTCTATCTCATCTCTTTTCTCTTCTCTCTCTGCCCTTTCTTTTTTCTAAACCTCTCTCTACGCATTTTTTTCTCCGTATGTCTTTCTCTATCTCTATCTCCAAATAACAAAGCAATCGCAGATATAGGCTTAAAGAAACAAACAAAGGAGAAAGTTCAGCGAACAAAAGCCAAACAAGTTCTGCTGCCAGACACTGAATGAACTGCATGCGCATGTGTGCATGAAAAATTTCAGTATTATGATTATTTTATGATTTATGATTATGAATAGCAACTCTACACGTAGAAAACCGCAAACGGATCCGTGCGTTACATGTATGTTTTTGAGATTTGATCCCACAATAGTTATGAATTGCTTAATGCCACTATTGACCGTCAATATATGGAGAGAGTAAAATTGTTTAAAACAAAAATAGGCAGCTATGCAACGATATAGATGTAGAAGTGCTCTGAAACATGCATATCGTTTGATAAAGTATTAGTTTTCACTTATTTATCCTCAATCTATGATCCTGAATTATTTTTCTCTTGTGGCTCTTTCTTTCCTCTACGCCCTGCCCCCCCCCCTCTCTCTCTCTCTCTCTCTCTCTCTCTCTCTCTCTCTCTCTCTCTCACTCTCATTCTCTCTTTCTTTCTCACTCTTTCTCTATGTATGTCGGTCTCTCTCTCTTTCTATCTTTCTCTCACACTCTCTCTTTCTCTTTATCTGCCTGTCTCTGTCTGTCTCTATCGGTCTCTCTCTATTTGCCTCTTTCTCTCTCTCTCTCTCTCTCTCTCTCTCTCTCTCTCTCTCTCTCTCTCTCTCTCTCTCTTTCTCTTTCTTTCTTTCTCTCTGTATCTCTCTCTTCGTCTGTCTCAATCTCTCTCTGTCAAGACCTCTGATCACTCTGGACTGGGCCTATAAAACTCTTAATTCTATCAATCGATTACTCTCTCCCTCTCTCTCTCTCTCTCTCTCTCTCTCTCTATATATATATATATATATATATATATATATATATTTATTTATTTATTTATCTCCATCTGTCTCTATTTCTCTTAAAGACAAAATTTAGACTCTTTTAATAAGGTTTTCCTCTGTTACCGCTTAAAACCCTAACAGGCAACCGGAAGCTTTCGAACTAGCTTTACTGCTATTTATTTCTTACACTTTATGTTTTTTTTGTTTATCCTTCATAGCAAGATGAGTTAAAAAAATATCTTAAAATCTTGAGAAACTTTGTCATAATCTAAGCGAAGCAATGAAAACATTTGCCATTCTTCTTAAATGATATAATAACTGACATATACTTCGAAACAGTATGCAAGATAATTAATATCCCTTCACTTGGAAAAAAATTACCTAGGGTCAGTGCCATATGGCCGTAGCCTGGCCGACGGTAAGCACAACTCCTAATCCAGGCCAACTCACTAACCTGTTGCATAAGGCGGAGAGAGATACAGATAGCGGTAGTATGTAAATATACCTACCCTTAGTTGGTGAATGTTACATATTGTTTATGACGCGAGGCAATGACGTCTTGGGTGTGTTTTTAGTTGTGTAATGTTTTGTTTTTTTCCCCCTCTGTTTTGTTATGTTTTTTTTTGTAACTGTGGGCGGTGATGGTGCTGCTAGTCTTTTCCTTGTTGTTTTGCCTTCTGTCAAAATCTCTGGGACTAATGTGATGAGCATTAGATCAGCATCAATGACTGAGCGAGTCCAAAGAGGAGTAAAGACAGTAAGAGAGCGGGGAATCTGTAACCAAAAAACGCATTTCTTCTTCATCACTCATTTAAAAAGCCTCGGCCATTTTTTTATTATTTCTTTATTATTATTATTATTATTATTATTATTATTATTATTATTATTATTATTATTATTATTATTATTATTATTATTATTATTATTATTATTATTATTATTGTTGTTGTTGTTGTTGTTGTTATTATTATTATTATTATCAGCAAGAAAACTTTGATCACAAATATTTGTGATAGATAAGCTTGTAACTCTCATTAGGCCTAGTAGACATCTAGAAATAAGGAAGCGTTTTATTCAAGTTGGTTATTACCTATCCCCTTATTCAAAAAGATATTTTCTGAAAGGTTCTTCGGTCATGCCTTGCTGTCTGTTGCTCATCTTTTTGACAGAATCTTCCATAACTAATCACGGAGACAAAATGCTAGTCCTAATTTTGTTTGAAAGTTGTCTACCTATCTCTAACTGCCTTTTACAGATTTTAAGCCTCTACTATTGGTTTAAGAGTCAATCTGTGATGAGAGAGCAACAATAGCGACAGCTACTATTTCGAAAAGTATGCAAGCTGGAAAGTCTAATGCTAGAAAAATCGGATTAGTAAGCCTTGGCTTAGCGGTCAGGACGTGGATTAGTGATCTTAAGAAATAAAATGGTGACTTCATGTTGACCGTTTTGGGCATGAGTTTCTTGTCTGACTCTCTCTCTCTCTCTCTCTCTCTCTCTCTCTCTCTCTCTCTCTCTCTCTCTCTCTCTCTCTCTCTCTCTCTCTCTCTCTCTGCTACTCTAACACAGCGCCCAACAGTTAAGTGGGCTGTGTAAGAGGGTTAACCAGATTTCTCTTTAGTTCATTACTTCATGGAGGTTCCTTTTAGTAATCTTAAGAAGAAGGTAAGGTTGTCTGAAAATGGTACAATTGTATTGACTGTCATCTGCGTCCTTGCACTTTGATGACACGGAATGGATTTTTGCCACGAATCGAACACTTTCTATGCCAATGGTATTCGTCCAGATGTAGAACATCATATTTCACCTCTCTTCCCTTCTCACTCTCTCCCTCTCTATCTCTTTTTCACACACACACACACACACTCTCTCTCTCTCTCTCTCTCTCTCTCTCTCTCTCTCTCTCTCTCTCTCTTTCTCTCTACCTTTCTCTACGCTCTCCCCAAACCCTTTAATTGTTTTGCACATTATGTCATGTATTGCTTTTTTGCTCTTTCTCTCCCTTTCTCTCTATTTTTTTTTAAATTCTCTTCCCATATTCCAATTTCTGTTTTCTTTCTCGGTCTTCCATTTTTTAACCCCCCTTCTTTATCTCTTCGATTCTCATTTCGTTCCCTTTTCTTTTCTTACTTTATCTTTCTTCCTGTCTCTTTCTGTCTCTATCTATATCTCTGTCTATCTATCTATCTGTCTATCTTTCTTTCTTTCTTTCTCTCTCTCTCTCTCTCTCTCTGTCTATCTCTCCATCAATCCCTCACCCTCTTTATCTGTTATTCCAAAAGCCTTTGTTCATTCTCTTCCCTCTAACTACCTTAGGGTATTGCGTCGTGCTGATCTAAACTACCGGATTTTACTGAATGCCAAGGCATAGACCTTATAATTAATCCTTAGGGTGGGTCTCTCTTTTTGCTGTTCAAAGCGGACTTAGTATACCAATAGTTATATGGTAAGAACAGGCGGACGTTAGTTGTTTTTTTTTCTTTTTGTCGTTCTTCGAAGAGATACACTTAATGTAACAAAGGTTCCTTTGAAAATAAATCTTAGAAACCACTACAAATTATATATTTTAACTCATAGGAAGAGCCATTTTAACTTAGTTCAATCTCTTCTGGGGTCTCATTGCTCGATCGACTTGCGACGGTTTCACCCCACAGTTTGAAACCTCCATAAGTGGTCAATGAATTTCAGTCCAGTGTATCAGTTTTTTCTTGGACGGACCCACCATTGGACCAATATGGCCTCCTGTGGCCATTACAAGCCATACTCGTTTCGTGCCAAATCATAGAACTGGTCGGCCATCTTTGTGCGGATTTTTATACATGGACATAACACATTTGTTAGACTTATAATTCCTTTCTAATTGTTAAATCGCACTTCTTTATTTTGTTGGTGTGAAATGGAAATAAGTTTTATTATAAATTTGACTTTTATAGAATCAATAGAATACATGATTGTGTTAATAAAATCATCTGTGACTCGTATAACTGGATACCATTTATCAGTGTAGATTTAGAATGTTTTAATGAGTATGATAAATTTAAAAAAAGCTTTTATTAAATTTATGAGTACCTATGAACCTTGAAAGTATCTAATGTTTATTTGTAGTACAAGACAACTGTACTCTTCTTTTAAAAGAGTTTCAAGATATATTGTAGAATAGGAATACCAGTATTGATTTCATTAAGGAGGCTTGAACGTATTTTTAATGTTTAATATCGATGTTGGTTTAGACTACAATTATTGATGTTTTATAGGATAAATAAGAAAGAATGTTGGCGCATCCTGTAAAATAACCTCTTGTGATGTTGACTGTAGAATGCCTAAAGGGCAAGATCAGACGACAGCCTTTTAAATTAAAAAAGTGCAACTTTTAACTCCAAGTGTTTCTTATAAGATAAGATATAAGTGAACAAAATATACCTAATTATTTAACCTTTCGTCACCTACTAATGTAAATAATATTTTCAAAATGTCAGTGGCGATACAAAATATCAACATGTTCTGATGCTCTGCAATTTCAGTTTGGAAGTGACACAAGTTAGAGGAATTTCCAGATCACAGGATATCGATACAATTGTTTTGGATTTACAAGTGAAGGAACAAAACAAGGAATTAAAAGCACATGTGATTGAAATCTTTGAACTGACTATTTTCAGCAGATCTTGGTAAACCGTTATTTCTCTTTAATCCAATGTTCTAAATAGAAGACTTGATATGGTGAGCACCTAGATCATCCAAGATGGCAAATGTGCATGGCACCTGGTGGAGCTCAGGCTTTCTAGTCGTCACGCTGCTGGTCATTCTATATGGCCCTTCCACAGCTGGTAAGTTTTCTGAGATAAACATGAGAATGTAACTCAGCTTTTGTCTTTTAAAAGAATAAATAACTCAAACAAAAATCATATCGGTATGTCGTAAAAGACAGAAGCCCCGTATAATAGTTAATACAAAACAAATTATGGTTGGAGATCAAAAGTTTTAATTTTAGACATAGTTTTCCACTTGCCGTAAGTTCAAGTTCAAGACTCTTGCAGCTGTCGTTCTTCAAAAAGTTCTCGTTTTTCTCTAATCATTGCCTTGAAGAAAACAGTGGACATAGAATTTTACACATTTGTTATATATTTTGAAAAAAAAATCACAATGATTATTATTTATACATCATCCCTATTAAAGGAAAAAAAAAGACGTACAGTTTGAAAATTGAGTGAATGATAGTGAGAAAGAATAGGACAAGGAAAGAAGAAGGAAGAAAACGATAAAGAAAATCAGAAAAAATAAGGAATGAGAGAAAAATTGAAAAAAAAAAATAGACAAGCACAGTTGCAGACCAAAAAAACTAAAAGAAGAAAGAAAGGGAGAAGGAAAAGATTAAAAAAGTTGAAACAAAGGAGAAAAAATTTGGAATTTTAAGACCAAACAAGAAGAACGAAATGAAAAGCAGTATTTTCTAGTAAACTGAAAAACTGTAGAAGAAAAGGGGGGTGGGATGGAGAGATAGAAAGAGAGAGAGAGAGAGAGACAGACAGACAGATAGACAGACAGACAGAGACAGAGACAGAGACAGAGAAAGGGATAGAGAGACATGCAGGCAGTCAAACAGACAGTGAGGCAAAAGTTGAATTTAAAAAAAAAAACAAAGAATGTAACACAGGTTTTAGTGTACCCTATTGTGGTGATAATCTAGATTCCATCATCAAATATTAAAGATGAATGTCTCCAAAAAAGAGTAAAAAAGTAAACAGTTTTACGTTGTTATTGAATCCCTTGTCTAGTATGTCCAAATAAATGTCTTTGCCTGTTTATCAGATAGGAAGTCATTGTTTGTGAATATGTTTTAAGAACTATTATTAAGGAAACAACGCTGTAAGAAACAGTTAAAAGGAAAACAAAACAAAAAAAAAACCCATATAATGGAAGATCGAGTTTCTAAAATCAGTTATAGTCACTGAACTAGCAGAACATGCTTTAGAAAAAAAAGTACCTAGGCTTCTTATATAATTACTAATTATACTTTTGACGATCTCGAAATAAAGGCGTGTAAAAATACAATCAAATATTCACGCTGGGGTGTTTTTTTTTTGTTTTTTTTTTTAAATCACTAACTCTGCGAATTATTCTTAAAAAATGCGAATTAGACCCAATAATAAAGTTGATAAAACAGCATTTTACGCGTGCTTCTGACACTGCATAACGAGACCGAAGATATTTTTTTTTTATTTGTTTCACAAATTTCATTCTGGTATGAAACCATGTATTTCAATTTAATTTAACCTACATCCCTAAGATACAGATATTATTTCAGGCTCTGCACACGTCGTTTGTGGAGATCCTCTTTTACAGCCTCAACATGCCTGACGGAGACGTGTTTGGTGTGCCGGAAAATGTGAATTAAAACATTGCAATAGTCCTACTGTCACTTCAATGATTGTGAATCTATCTCGTGATGTAAAGTTTCTTTAAAAAAATTATGAAGTTTGTTGACCGCTGCTTTTTCCGTTTCTTCTGTAGACGGCTACTGCACGTTTCCTTCTGACCTGGCTGGAGAATGGGTGGACTCTGTGAAAGGAAGCTTGTACTTCAACCAAACCACTGGACAAATCACGGGCTACGAGTTCGCCAGCTTCGGCTACGTCACGCTCACGTGCTGGATGCTCAACGATACGGTTTACATCTTTGAGTGAGTAGTTTCGCGTGTGTATCATGGTAAAGAGGGGAAGAGGGCGATAATTTGTGTTTATTATATAGTTATCTATCATTTTTTAAATATATATACATTATATATATATATATATATATATATATATATATATATATAGGCAAAAAAAAAGATTATTTGAATAAGTTCAACTCCCTCACTAATGTAAAAGGGTCTCGTAATACTATGTGGACATATCATGGCATCTTAAGGAAAAAACCAATGAAAACTTTTATTAAAAGAAAAAAAAAATCACTGATCAGATTACCAGCATTTACCCCCAGCTCATTCTTATATAGGTTTGTTTCATGGTTGTGTCATACACTGAGATAAACTGAAGTTGAAAGTTAAGCAAAGAGACGATAAATTTTAATCTGTCCCACATTCACCTTGTTTAAGTTTTAGAGATATTAATGATAAAGGTAATAATTTAGCAGAATTAGCGTAAGATGAATATAATTCTCTTATGGTCGAAATTGTATCAGTAATAATAATTCATGGTAATCCTTGGTGCAAAAACTTTTGAATATAATTTATAAATCATATAATTATGAGATAAACGACACATATTTATTTGTCGCATAAGTTATCAGTATAATTGATAATTTATTTCTCGTTTTGAACAGATCCTCCGAATTCGAGTTTTACAGTTTGAATTTCACCGCTTACTTCTGTTGGAACTTCACTCAGGTCAATACCGATATGTTCTACTTCTATGAATATGGAAGTAAGTAATACGCAAACTAAAAGTTAAAAAAAAAATTATTTGTTTTCGTTTGTTCTATTATTTCTGCCCTTTCATTTTTTTTTAAATTGTGTACTTTATTGCTTAAAGACAATATACAATGAATAGAAATTGTCTGTTTGGTGTGAACCGACTACTGAATTTTTTTTATTTATTTTTTTTTTTTTTTAGTTTTTAGGCAGAGAGCTTATTACATAATCTTTCCGGGGTCAAATGTTATGCGTGTGATAAAAAAAAAGTTACAGAGGTTGAGAGTAAACAGCGGCTAAATACAAAGTTTCAAGAGACATTCAAATGGTTCAAATGTTTTTTCATGAAGTTTCTTCTTTCAACCTTATTCTCTGTAAAAACCCGAAAACTTGAATCCAGGAGTGTGACATTTTTATACATTAACACGACAAAATTTTGAAACGGTGTAAAAAATTCTGTTGCACATACCGCCTCGTTCTTTTCAACTTTGCACTATAGCTCTAAATACATTCAACTCACAGTTTCGAAGTGATATAATAGGCATCCATGTTGAAAGAAAGGTATAAAGAAGCAGTAACACTTCTGGGTTTGTATTTTAAAATCAAAACCAACAAAAAAACCTGAAAGTCTTTTTCTTAACCAAAGAAAGTGTATATGCTAAAATCATGTAGATTTATTATTAGATCAAAATTAGTTTTAAAAAAAATTAAATAAACCTGTTTCAAGATAAAATCAGAATGTGGATCTGGATCTAGGTCTGAATTCATAGAGATATTTCAGAAAGAAGAGTTGCAGGCTGTCAATTTCAATTTTTTTTTTTTTTTTTTTGTGACGCGATTGACCTAGATTAAAGTCTGATCATCTGCATTAAATCCTATTTCATCAAGTTTATATAAGGTCGTTACAAAAGTGTTGTAAGACCTTATTTACTCACAATTTGTTCTGTACGCAACTTCTATCAACAGCTAATACCCATCAAAATTATTTTGCCCTAAAAGCCTAAAATTCGCAACACATTGCTACATCTAACTTGCATTGACACCAAATAACAATATGAAGAGGCCTTGGATTCTTTTTTTCATGGGTTGGGCTTGTAATCGAGATTCCTAGAATCGAATTCCATGTCTGTATCAGACGGTGTTGTCTATTGAAAAGTCGCTGATTTCCAAGAATTGTCCTTCCTGTAGCAACTTTTTAAAATACAAATGTTTCAGCTGAGCGATAGTCCAACATCTTGCCCCAAATCATCGTCTGGCCAGACAAGTATACTAACATTGGAATAAACGCCAAGTTCTAAGATCTCTATTGTATGCATCAGATGTAATCTTTATTTGTATGAGAACAAGTTCGAAAAATTCTAAAAAAAATATGTACATTTTAATATATGCAATTATAATTTGTTTCTCTCTCAACGCCTTTCTTTTCACATTCATTTCAAGATTTTTTTTCTAACAAAAAAAAAAAAAAACCGAACAAAAAACAGTAGTCAAGAAAGAGTAACTAAAATATCAAATTTCTCGCAAATTAATATTTTTTAACAACAGTGATGTGTTTCATCATCCTATTTTCTTAAGTTTCCTTTTTAAAGTCACAGTACGATAAAGTCAAGTTAAGTCATGGAACCTGTGCGCTATTATTTTTTCCTCAGATGAGTTGCCAGGAGCCAATAACGAACGAGTCCAGGTTTACCTGCCAGCTTTCTCACGTGTCTACGATGTGATGTGTGCCAATAGAGATATTGGGCTCGGAACATACAGAATCCTGTATAGAAACAGTGAGTAGGAAAGAATGTTGTTGGTCAATATTTTCCTCTGCTTTTTGACCCAGACAAGCGTTATTTTGTCAGTCAGTATCTCTGTATCTCTCTCTGCTCTTTGTTTCTGTCTCTCTACCTCTCTGTCTATCTATCTATCTATCTGTTCTATTTATCGATTCTTCCCCCCCCCTCTTTTTTCCTCTCTCTTTCTTTCACAAACACACACACATTACTACTCGCTTGTTTTCTTTCCAAGACTGAAGACTGATAAAGTTTAGATAGAAAAGAAACATAATTTGAAATTTTCCAGTTTTACAAATAACTTTTTTCTACTAAAGTTTTAAATTTGTTTTTCGTGTAATTTATAAAGAAGCTTGTCTGAAGTCATTAAGCATTTTATTCAGATTTTCATTTCAAACACTTGTCTTTTAAGATCCTCATTATCGATCTACATGTCCGTCAATTGTTTTACTTTTCCCGTTCTATCTGAATTCTCTCTCTCTCTCTCTCTCTCTCTCTCTCTCTCTCTCTCTCTCTCTCTCTCTATCTATCTATCTATCTATCTATCTATCTATCTATCTATCTATCTATCTATCTGTCTATCTCTCGCTGTCTCTCTCTCCTCCTTTTTTGTATCTGTCTCTTTCTAACTACCTATCTACATCATTCTATGTTTCTATCCATCTATCTTGTCTTATCTCTTTTGCTATCTTTTTTCCGAACGTTCGTCTTTGGTTTTCATATATATATATATATATATATATATATATATATATATATTTTTTTTTTTTTTTTTAATTTCAGAAACGTTGAGATGATATTTGCACATGCTAGTAAAAAGGCTTACGACGTCGATCCCATAAAACGCCATGACAAAATAAAAATTACCTGCCACTTCATTAGAAGTCTTCTGCATGAACACTTACTTATCGATAATTATAAGATTAGATTTCTGAAAAGCAATAACGATCCATCCATTTGAGATTTCAATAATTTCAGAATAACCTTTGTCTTTTTATCCTATTTGGGACACTTTGCCATATAACATTTTTTGATCGCTGAAATGTTGACAATTTCAAGGTATTTTATTTATTTCTAAAGGCTCCCATCAAACAGCCTTTGTCATATGTGACAGTCATGTTAACACTGCCAAAACCGCAGACTCTTGTTTAATTATAATATTACTTGACCAGTTGGCGCCGCCCCTTTCCCCCCAAAAAAGAAAGAAAAAAATAATCCATCGAACAATAACGTTTTGCTTTTCTTTTGATTTTAGCCTTCATACCCCATATTATATTTCGTTTCTTCATCAGATACACTGACCAACTCCATATCGAACTGCCCGACGGAGCTTCAGGCCCATTGGAACTATACAGTCGCCAACGCCAGCAGCACAGACCTGTGCGCTAATGATGTCAACCAGTTGGATCTCTGCACGGACCCGACAAAGTTGGATTACAATTCAAGCGAGTGTAGCACTACGCCGGGTTACACGGGTGAGAGTGATGTGGTTTTATTTATACCCACAACTTCATGATAGAGAGAGAGAGAGAGAGTTGGTGACAAATTTGGATTATAACTCAAGCGAGTGTAACACTACGCCGGGTTACACGGGTGAGAGTGATGTGGTTTTATTTATACCCACAACTTCATGATAGAGAGAGAGAGAGAGTTGGTGACAAATTTGGATTACAACTCAAGCGAGTGTAACACTACGCCGGGTTACACGGGTGAGAGTGATGTGGTTTTATTTATACCCACAACTTCTTGATAGAGAGAGAGAGAGAGAGAGAGAGAGAGAGAGAGAGAGAGAGTTGGTGACAAATTTGGATTATAACTCAAGCGAGTGTAACACTACGCCGGGTTACACGGGTGAGAGTGATGTGGTTTTATTTATGTCCTCATCTTCATGAGAGAGAGAGAGAGAGAGAGAGAGAGAGAGAGAGAGAGAGAGAGAGAGAGAGAGAGAGAGAGAGAGTTGGTGACAAATTTGGATTACAACTCAAGCGAGTGTAACACTACGCCGGGTTACACGGGTGAGAGTGATGTGGTTTTATTTATGTCCTCATCTTCATGAGAGAGAGAGAGAGAGAGAGAGAGAGAGAGAGAGAGAGAGAGAGAGAGAGAGAGAGAGAGAGAGAGAGAGAGAGAGAGAGTTGGTGACAAAGTTGGATTACAACTCAAGCGAGTGTAGCACTACGCCGGGTTACACGGGTGAGAGTGATGTGGTTTTATTTATGTCCTCATCTTCATGAGAGAGAGAGAGAGTGAGAGAGAGAGAGAGAGAGAGAGAGAGAGAGAGAGAGAGAGAGAGAGTTGGTGACAAATTTGGATTACAACTCAAGCGAGTGTAGCACTACGCCGGGTTACACGGGTGAGAGTGATGTGGTTTTATTTATGTCCTCATCTTCATGAGAGAGAGAGAGAGAGAGAGAGAGAGAGAGAGAGAGAGAGAGAGAGAGAGAGAGAGAGAGAGTTGGTGACAAATTTGGATTACAACTCAAGCGAGTGTAGCACTACGCCGGGTTACACGGGTGAGAGTGATGTGGTTTTATTTATGTCCTCATCTTCATGAGAGAGAGAGAGAGAGAGAGAGAGAGAGAGAGAGAGAGAGAGAGAGAGAGAGAGAGAGAGAGAGAGTTGGTGCTTTTTTGCGGATGATGATTGTGTACTTCATTTTTTTGTTATTTATCTTGCTTTGTCTTTACACGTTAATAATTTTTATCTTTTTGTTATTGTTTTGGAGCTGGGGATAAGATGGAAAAGAAAATGATATGGGGTTAAAATGATAGAAGTCTATATAATGTTTACTTTAAATGTTTACTTTAAAAGTGAAACTTTTTGATGTTCCTTGAATAAATAAAAAAGAATAGAAGAAAGAGAGGTAGGCGACAGTGTTCTATTATAGTGATGAAGTCAGTCAAAAATCTTTTTCCTGACTATGACTACTACGAGGGGTGAAGATAAAACTTAGACTTTACAAGGGGTGCGTTTGAGTTTCCTTGGGAAGTCTTGGTGTGAAATTCGTATAAAATAGCTGGAAAGGTTTGTGGCGCAGCTGTTGATACCATTTGTTATCAATATGATATCGATGATGTTTATGATGATGGTTATGATAATAAATATAATAATAATAATAATAATAATAATAATAATAATAATAATAATAATAATGATGATGATGATGATGATGATGATGATGATGATGATGATGATGATGATGATAATGATGAATGATGATATTGAAGAAGAAGATGGTTAACGTGGTATTAATTTTGATAGCTGTCATAGTATCATAGGATAATGATGATACTGATGCCGATTCGTTTATGAAATTGATGTCATTTAAGCCAGTAATGAGAGTGAAATCGGTTATGATAATGAACATGATCATGTTGATACTGCTCCAGCCGGTGATGACGATGACAATGATAATGATGAGGATGAGTATGAGAATAATGACGATGACAATGATAATGATGAGGATGAGTATGAGAATAATGACGATGACAATGATAATGATGAGGATGAGTATGAGAATAATGACGATGACAATGATAATGATGAGGATGAGTATGAGAATGATGACGATGACAATGATAATGATGAGGATGAGTATGAGAATGATGACGATGACAATGATAATGATGAGGATGAGTATGAGAATAATGACGATGACAATGATAATGATGAGGATGAGTATGAGAATGATGAGGATGAGTATGAGAATGATGACGATGACAATGATAATGATGACGATGACAATGATAATGATGAGGATGAGTATGAGAATGATGACGATGACAATGATAATGATGAGGATGAGTATGAGAATAATGACGATGACAATGATAATGATGAGGATGAGTATGAGAATGATGAGGATGAGTATGAGAATGATGACGATGACAATGATAATGATGAGGATGAGTATGAGAATAATGACGATGACAATGATAATGATGACGATGACAATGATAATGATGAGGATGAGTATGATAATGATGACGATGACAATGATAATGATGAGGATGAGTATGAGAATGATGACGATGACAATGATAATGATGAGGATGAGTATGATAATGATGACGATGACAATGATAATGATGAGGATGAGTATGATAATGATGACGATGACAATGATAATGATGAGGATGAGTATGAGAATGATGACGATGACAATGATAATGATGAGTATGAGAATAATGCCGATGGTGGTAGTGTCAATGATCATAGTGAAAGACATAATGATGTGAAAGAGAAGAAGCATTACAAAGAGAACCACGGTCAGTTTCTAAATTGAAAGTTAGGTGATGAGGAGAAAAAAACGGCATTAATATGCTTAATCTTTGAAGTGATGAATTCACCTCGATCAGAATGTCTCTCTCACGACATAAATATGCTTAATCTTTGAAGTGATGAACTCAGCTCAATCAGAATGTCTCTCTCACGCTCAGACAACGGCACAGTGAACTGCCTGTTCCACGTCTACGACAGTTTCAGCGATATATTTTACCTGGCTCTGGTCCAGGATGGAGGGGTGGACGGTAGTAACTCGTTCCTAATCACTTGCATGGTGAGTAATCGTAACACTATTAGGGGAGTGAGGACTTGTTGTTTTGTTTTTCATCCCTAAAGAAAAGTGTCAGAAAAAGCATTTCTTTTTCTTGATTCTTAATACATTACCTTTTTAAAAAAAAACAATATTTTATTGCCGGATCAGGAATCCATATACACACATTTTATAAGCTGTGAATTTATAACTACTTTAAATGTAAGAGAGAATATTATGGGATTTTTTAACCAAGTATTATGGAGACCTGAGAAAATAGATCGTTTTACTATGAATTATGTATAGAATCACATGCATTCCCCCATGAAAAGGGATAGTAACTTCCAAACTTCGACAAACTTTTAAGCTAAAGTAACAGCCGTCGTCTTATTCAGAGAAAGCAACCCAATAATTCGAGACATTTACATGAATCTAATTATCAAAACCTAAAAGTAAAAAAGGGCTAGTTTCTGAGACATTTATTATATTTTATGCCAAGTGTTTTTCTTTACTATACTATTGTCTACAGGCGCAATCGACAATTCTCAAACTTTTCCCGCTAATATAATTGTTTATGAACGTTGGGTATTTCTCTCAGATTGTCAGCTTTGGGGACCCCAGCTACCTCATGGGGACACAGTATCCGACCCAGTGTCCTTCCACACAGAACGACTCGTATGTTGCATCTCCTGGGACTTATGTTTCCTTTATCAAGACAGGTAGGCGTCTGTCATATTTCACTCAAAAAGAGCTAGAGGCAAAGACAGAAGTAGAAAAGAAAGAAAGAAAGGATGGAAGAAACACAGAGAGAGAGGGGGGGGAGAGATAATGGAAGAGACTGAAGGGAGTTAGACTGAGAAATATTACAATGATAGAATGATAAAGGTAGGAAAGCCAAACAGAAAGATCTGCTCATGAACAAGAGAGAGAGAGAGAGAGAGAGAGAGAGAGAGAGAGAGAGAGAGAGAGAGAGAGAGAGAGAGAGAGAGAGAGAGAGAGAGAGAGAGAGAGTGGGGGGGGGGGGGGGTGAGGGAGGATAGGCATGGGATAAGATATAGATAGAGATGAAAAAAGATTCAGAGGGGGACAGTTCAAGAAGTCAGCCAGAAGAAGAAGATTTTACAGCGTAGTTATATGGAGCATTGGAAGAGCAGGGAAAGAAGAAGAAAGAGAGTGAGAGCGAGAACGAGAAGAGAGAGAGAGAGAGAGAGAGAGAGAGAGAGAGGGGGGGGGAAAGGGGAGAGAAAAAGGGGCGGGAGGGGGGGGGGGGCTGACACACACACACAGATAAACTTTTTATCAATATCAGGGAGAGGAGAAAGACAGAGAGAGAGAGAGAGAGAGAGAGAGAGAGAGAGAGAGAGAGAGAGAGAGAGAGAGAGAGAGAGAGAGACGCAAACTGACCGAAAGTTATGGATAGATAGATAGAATGGTTTTGATAGGTTAGTAAATAGAGCAAGAGAAGAAAAAAGAAGGAGAGAGAGAGAGAAAGAGAGAGAGAAGTAGAGAGAGAGAGAGAGAGAGAGAGAGAGAGAGAGAGACAGAGACAGAGACAGAGACAGAGACAGAGACAGAGACAGAGACAGAGAAACGCAAACTGACCGAAAGTTACAAAGAACATGTAGTAACCTCGAGAAAGAAATGAAGAGTATTAAATTTTTTTTTTCTTTTTTTCTGGCGGTTGGGAGTGACGAGAAATGTTTGTATAATAAGGTTTGAATTCAGTTTATTTATTTTTTTCGATCAAGTGTCCACTTCAGAGTATTTAGTTACTTTGATTCATATTTATATTACGTTTAAATTTTGATAAAGATTGACTTACCTTTTTAAGGGACCATAAATTGAAACAAGAAAATAGTATTTGCTCAGTATCCGGTAAAATAATAAAGACCTTACAGAGAAAAATCAGGACAGTCTGAAAAATTGATCTCGGAAATAAAAGAGTATTATTATGGGTTTTGATTCACTGCTAAATACTCTGTACTGCTTTTCGTTAGGTTACGACGGTTAATAAGATAGGGTCTTAAAATGGAAATTTATTCATATTTATTGCTTACAATCAAGATAAATACAAGTTTCTTTTTTTTTCTTTTTTTTTTTTTTTTTGCTGCGGAGCAGAATATTTTGGTTTGCACTATTAAAAGAATTAATCTTTTTACAGTAATTGAGTTACTCACATATATTTTTTTCTTACACTTTAGATAGTAAAGAAAACTAGATCTAAAACCGGTTTTTCTTTTCATTATAAGCATATCTTTATTATTACAAACATGAAAGTATCATTTCAAAAAGTATTCAATAGTTTGATGCTATTAAATATTAAAATGCTTCGTATTTGATTTTCTACCTATTGAAAATGTAATGAATTCTACTTATTTTTCTTTCCAGGCTCGTGCTGTGAGTATATATTTCATACGCATTTTCTTTCTTGGTGCACATGAAAACGTGTGAACTCATATTTTACAAATTCACATTAAGCCTCTACAGGCTAATGATTTATTAATAGATTGCAAGTTAGATAGTAAGAAAAAATATATATCAAGAAAGATAGAAAGCCAGGCATACAGGGCCAGAAAGAAAGGCAGATAGGTATAAGGGTAGAAAAATAGATAGAAAGATAGATAAATAGATAGATGGATAGATCTGAAGATAAATTGAAAGACAGACGTATAGATAGAGAAATCGATAGATTTTTAAGTTATATAGAACAAATATACAAAGATTTTCCAGTTGAAGTCAATTTGATGTTAAAATAAAGAATGGTAGGAAAAGCTTGCCTTTTTTATTTGGACTTCCAATATTACGCCTTTATGTTTCGAAAACTTATTTGAAAAAAAAAGTGTACACCTTTGGAAATGACTGAGCCGACGAGGGACGAAACCAGGTGAATCAAAATGAACCAAAACAATTTAAAAAACAGATAATCGATTCTGTCTTGGAGCGTTTAATAACATTAATGACAATATTCTAATTGGAACATTGGTTATTATTTCCTTCAGAATTTTTTTAAAGTTATAATTAAAATAAAATGAATTCTTGCTAAAAATTATTTTCTGTTATCTTTTATCTAAACTTAACTCCTCTATTATAGAGGTTTGAGTTATAAATTACAATTTCATTACACTCTTGTAATCCATCAGTAGTTGTGTTTGCGTAAATGTAATAGAGCATGAGGGATTATTTTCGGCGAAAAAAAAAATCGATAATATATTGAAGACTGTGTAGAGCAAATCGCGCGGGCATTGCCTGAGTGCGGCTAATTCCTATTTGGGCAATCACATCTCTACTTCTTTAGCATTAAAAAATAGACGATTTCAAATGATTCATTGCGGATCCATTAATCTCCTACAACCTAACTCGAATAATCGCATTGTCTCGATAAATGCAATCGTTAATCACTGTTGGTTTACTCCATGGGTATTGACACAAAATGACCACACCGTTTAGCAGAAATATATTATGAGTTGCCAGAAAAGAAAAAAAAAACAACTCGCTAATACTAGTGCATGGTACTAACTTACGTGAACCGTTCCCTGTGCTACCCGATGGATCTAATACCGGATAATACCCGTGTATCGATAAGCACGGATTTACCTAATCCTCTCTGTGTATGCGTTTATGTTAGAGTTACTGGGTGTGTTCGGGCCAGGTGATCGGGGGTCAAGATACATTACTGATCTATCATATTGCAGGAAGTTAAACACATGTGTTAGAATTTGCACCGTATGTGCGCAAACTCTTGTTTTGCGAATAATTTCTTTGACGAGCTTGTCTATTTTTTTTTTTTTTGAATGACTTAAATTTCTAAAACAATAAAAAGGTAAGTAGTCAATGTACTATCGCTTGCATTTCTTTTGTACTCCAAAAACTAACGCTGTTGGTATGGTCATATCTGAAAAGCCTTGCTGATGTTATTAATATTTTGGAAATTTTCTTCATTTAATCTTTTTAAGAGACGTTAAAAGATACTTCCATAGTATGATAGTATGATTTTAAAGTTCTGCAGGAGCTGAATCTTTTACATCATATAGATTCAACACTTGCAAAATAGAGTTACAATTACAAATATAAATAAATTCAAAGGATGTTATGCAAATTAAATTGATTATCGACCATAAATCAGATAAGCATACAAAAATCATATTGCAAGATATACTAAGTTCTTTTTTCAGTTTTCTTCCTTTCAATTCTTAGCCAGAATCGCATATTGTTTACCATTGACTTTTCCGATTTATTCTTAAAAGTAGACCAGAGGGCTTGTTATGGAAAGTAAAAATGGAGTCTTTGCTTCATGTTTCCATTGAATTATTGATAGAATTTGTCCTACATTTTACTAAAATAAAAAAGAAGGCGGAGTACCATAAAAATGTTTATATATATATACATATATATATATATATATGTATATATATATATATAGAGAGAGAGAGATAGATAGATAGATAGATAGATAGATAGATAGATAGATAGATAGATAGATATAGAAGATCTTACCTTAAATTCTCTTCATACGACACTGGTGTTTCGAGCGGTGTTGCTTGTCCTCCTCTCTCTTCCGGTATGACTGAGGTGCGAAGAGAGCGGAGGACAAGAAACGCCTTTGTCCTCCGCTCAAAACACCAGTGTCGTATGAAGAGTATTTAAGGTAAGATCTTCTATATCTATGAAATGCTCCCACAGTTGAGCACTCTTATCAGTTATTTCAACTGATCTTCAAACGATATATATATAATATATATATATATATATATATATATATATATATATATATATATATATTCATTTATTTATTTATATAACACACTATTCTTACGTACTCATTGTTTTATTATATTTCTTCAGATCTATAGATCTATTTATCTATAGATAAATTTCTAACAAAAATTTACTTATCTCTTCCTCCTAATAGCATCCACATTTCCGTGGTGGATTATCGCTGCAAGCGTCGGTGGATTTCTCTTCCTCCTTGCTCTTATCGCCTTCATCATCTGGTTCTGTTGCTGCAGGGAGAGCGATGAGGAGAAGAAAAAAAGACTTATGGATGAAGCTGACGACGAGCGCTTTAATCCAGACTTGTGAGAACGCAAAGATCATTACTATAGATATACGGGTGTTTGGTCTATTGCTACATAACTGTTCTGTCCATATTATCCTACCTTTTTATCCGTATCATTAATATTATTATAACTATCATTCCAATGATTATCATCTTTACCATAATCATCACCATAATTTTATATTACAAGCTAAAAACCCCGTCTACGAATAGGACCCTAGTGTCAGTTTGTCGTGGCTGGGGTGCGTGTGTGTATGAAATAGTCTAAGAGGTCGTCATGATGTCTATCCTTTTACTTACATGATCTAGATGTATGCTGCCACAATCTTTCTTTACGTAGAATCTAGATATCTCGATAATTATAAACATAGAATCTAGATCTAGACCTTTCGACATTCTAAGTCTATAAGTAAAATCTAGATCCAGATCTTAACCTTTTGATTTGAGTCTAGCTGCTGTAAATAGGTAAGCCCTAGATCTAGAAATCTACGTCCAAGCATTTTTTTCTTTTATTGCATTTTTTACTCAAACCTCACTCTATTACATAAAGATCTATCCCAGACGGTTTTAGAACTGCCCCTGCCTGCATTGTATACAAACTTTCAGTTTCATACTTGCTATCTGTTTACAGGAAGTAGTTCGTACTTTTTTTTTAAGAAAATAATAATCAGAATTTTGTTTTTGACTTTCAAAAATCACTACTTTGGTAGAAAAAAAATAATATTACCACTCCAATCTTTAGGGCAATTAATAGCTTTATGCCAAACTTGACGTAGGGCCTACCTAGATCTAGAAATGCTCGGTTAGATGGTCCTCATATTTTGCTTAGCTCCATTATATAGAGATGAAATTCAACAAGCATGTTAATATTAACACAAAAAGGAATTGCGTGCGTGTCGTAATTATTTGTTTGCTCTTTCAAAGCGTGCCTTCTTATGTTCTCTAAATGTTAAATTATTTGTCCTGTATAAATTGAAGACACCATAAAAATGTTCAATTTTTTCAACCATGTCGGGCTTGCGATAATGCAGTAATTAAAAATGATCAATGAAGTTAAGTCTTGGTTTCTAGTCTTGCTGAAATTCTTAAGTAGTTTCCTTTTTGGCAACTCAATATAAAACTGAAGTCGACAATTTTTTAAAATATTTTTTTCTTTAAGTGCTGTATGGTTTCCTGTCCTGCCTTCATGTTAAACATGACACTTCTGAATAAAAATAAAGACAGTATTTCTGCAAGTATCTAAATGATTAACTCTATTTATACCAAAGCAACCATAGTGCCTCTCCCTTCAAATATCTTCACTCCTTATCCTCCCAAGTCTTAACCAAATTCAACTCAGCTCATTTGTATTTTCAAAATAGTGAAATAAAAGTAGGAGTTTTATTTTACTAGTATACAATTCATTCGTTGTCGCACTGATAGAGAAGCTTGTTTCTTACTTCTCCTTCATTCAAAAATTAACCTCCTCTTGTAAATTCAAATATTGCATTACCCGGTTCGCTCTGTAGATTCTCCCGAGGCGACCGGCCTCCATACGTGTCTATCTCTATCATGGACGGGAGAAGCTCAGGAGCGGCTAGCCTCTACGTCGACGATGGTGAAGGCGGTGGCTATAGCAACGAAGATGGCGTTGATGGGAAAGAGGGAAAAGAACCATCGGATGCCCAGAAGAAGAAGGAAGAGGCTCAGAAGAGGCGGCTGGACAAGAGGAAGCGTGTCTTTGTCATAGACAAAGACGGTCAAGTCAAGAAGATGTGGAAGGATGAAAGAGAATCACCAGACAGTGGTCTAGAGGTATCTGTCGCAATAAGTTTGATGGGAAAAAAAGCAATACTACTGATAGTAGTAGTAGTAGTAGTAGTAGTAGTAGTAGTAGTAGTAGTAGTAGTAGTAGTAGTAGTAGTAGTAGTAGTAGCAGTAGTAGCAGTAGTAGTAGTAGTAGTAGTAGTAGTAGTAGTAGTAGTAGTAGTAGTAGTAGTAGTAGTAGTAGTAGCAGTAGTAGTAGTAGTAGTAGTAGTAGTAGTAGTAGTAGTAGTAGTAGTAGTAGTAGCAGTAGTAACAGTAGTGATAATAATAAAAATGAGGATAATAATAATAATAATAATAATAATAATAATAATAATAATAATAATAATAATAATAATAATAATAATAATAATAATAATAATAATAATAATAATAATAATAATAATAATGATAATAATCATGATGATGGTGATAATAATTTATAAGAATAATCATAACAATAATGATCAAATACATTTTTACACTGTTTCGATCAGTTCAAGGTCCATGATTTTTAAGCCTATATCCTAAACATAAAAAGCCGGTTAAAACATTAGCTTGCGTATCAGTGGACAGAGGAGCCTAATGTAAGTCAATGAAATACAACTTTAGACCGTTAAAATGTCCAGTTAAAAGAGGTAATTTTCTACCACAAAATGGTCTTTTGAACGTCTACAACTTCTTCTCATCATTGCCTCCATGACTTCTAAATGGATAATACATACAGCTCTTCGTGAAATCGCAATGTGGAGTTAGATATAGGTGTGACTATTTTAAAAGATTGGTTCTACAAATACTGACACCCGATTGTTTTCTAACCAAATACTCCATAAAATATCTATTCCATCTAATTTTAATTAAGCCTAAACGATCATTACTTTCGTTTACACATACTGTCAAGTTCGAATATGTTTATTAAAATTGTAAACTATTTCATTCAATGTCACGAGTTTTGTTTTTTTTTCTTACTTTATTTATGTCTCTCTAATAGATGATAACTGTATAGCAATTTTTATTTATTTTTGTGTGCTTGGCTATGTATTCTCTGTATTGGGGGGGTTGTTCTTAGAATTTCTTTGTCTGAATTTTTATTTCTATTGGTAGGCAATATCAGAATAATTATCAAAACAATTTGGCAACGGATATCATTATTTGAAACTTTTGATAATTCACAGGAGGATCAGTTGGATGAAGAGGGCAAGGGTCACGAAAAGGTAATTGTCAAAGAAATTTCAAACAGAAATGAGGCTCTTTAACTGTAAAAAAAAAGAGTTATTACTACATCGATGTCTCCATGAACATACTGTGTGATCGTCTTATCCACTGCATGGTTTCAGGCTGTAGTTCATTAATTGTAGCAATGTATTTACCGGCTTATTTTAATCAACATATTTTTTAAAGATTATCTTGCACATCTCTCCACATTGTTAATGCTTTGGAGATGAGCCACTTTTAAACATTTCATTCGAAACAGATGCGAGCTGAAGAATTAGCATATTATTAAAAATGGTTTCACGCTTGTAATTAGGGGGAGTAAATTCTATCGCTTGGTCTGCTGAAATACTGAAACATAAAATAGCCACTTCAGTTCTCTGATAGTCATGGCTTTTTATTCCTCTCGTCCTCTGTCAAATCTATTAATTTGATAGATTGATTGTTTTAAGTTACCCAAAGAAAACCCTAGGCATCCTTTAAAGGATGAAAAGAGCTAAAGCCGAAGTAGATTTATCCAACTTGATGTTCGAACAATCACATTTCCTCCTCAGGAATCCGCTACAAACGAGGAGGAGGACGCAGAGTTCGCTAGGAAACACGGGCGCAAGAGTCTCAAGTCAGCCCAAGAGATACAGGAGAAGGGAGACCGAAGATCTTCTCATGACAAGACCAGGGGCAAAATGGCTGGGATGGTGAGCGCCAGACGCTCCGCCAGGCTGCGAGAGTCGGCTAGGTCTGGCCCTAGCAAGCTAAGGAGTGAGTTATCAAGATTAGAACACTAAGCGATTGGATTATCAATTGATTGGTTAAGGGATAGATTTATTCATTTATTGTTTCATAAAACTGCAGATTAGGACATAAAATTTTGAAAACTTTGGATTGAATCGATAGACGAGTATTTTATTCTCTTGATACATTTTTTTAATAAGAAAACTTCTGTTAAATCGTCACTAATGACACTATCACTTAGGTTTTATTGAGCCCATTTATTCACATTTTGACAGTTTAGAATACTGTAGACTTCTTCTTTTAGATTTTTTTTTGTTGGATATTCCATGATCTTTCATATGTTCATTTTAAGACAATTAAAATAAAAAGATGAGAAGTTCACTGTTTATCGATACTTTTATTAGATTTTTGTTTATATCAAAGGTCCAATAATGTGTAATTTTTGTTTTAATACAATTAAAATAAAACAATAAACTGACAAGGTATGAACTATTAAAAAAGAATCTCAGCTAATTTCTCAATTTGCCAAAATGTATAATGAACTCCATACCTGTCTCTCATCAGGTGAGGCAAGCTGGGGCAGCTCTAACGGGGATTTCGAGGAGGTGAACTTCCAAGAAGAAGAGGAAGAAGTTTTCGCAGCCGCCACGGGCACGACCGCAGCTGTAGCGGCCGTGGCCGTTGTTTCAGAGGATGAGACAAAGAAAGGAGGCAAGGGTGGCAAAGCAAAGAATTCAAAAGACAAAAAAGTTGAAGAGGCGAAAGATGGACCCACAGGAGGTAACGCCCAAGGTGATGAAAGTAAAGGAGAGGGAGATGCGAAAAAAGCGACAGTGGCAGCTACTGGAGGGGCGGCTGCTGCAAAGAAAGCGGAAGTTCCGAAAGCTGGTGGTAAGGTCTCCAAACCGCAAGTCGCTGAAAAGACTGAAGGTAGCAAACTTAAAAAGAAAGCACCAGAGGTTAAAGGAGGCCAGAAGATGGAGACTAGTGTTGCAGCTGAGGACAAGGCTGTTGAAGGAGTGGAAGATGGAAAGTCGGCTGAGGCTGGACAAATCGTTGAAGGTGAAGCCGACGTTGCCAAAGCTGCTACAGTTGCTGCTCCTGCTGCGGCCGCTGTGGAAGTTGGTGTAGCTGCTGCCGCCAGAGTTGATCATAAACAAAAAGACAAAGCCGAGCTCAGACGATTGATGGTGGAGAAAAAACAGAAGGAGAAGGAAGAGAAGCTTAGGGAAAAAGAGAGGTTAAGAATTGAAAAGGAAGAGAAGTTGAAGAGAGAGCGTAAGGAGAAAAAGAAAGCGCCAATCAAAAAGAAGTACCTGTCAGAAGCATCTGAGACACCTCACGAAGGAAAGGATAAAATCGTAGAAAAGGAAACAGTGAAAACCGTAAAAGCAGCTGCTAAAGATGCTTCAGGTACCGAACAGACATTAAAGGCTGGAGAAGTTGCTGCCATTGCAGCTGTCTCTGCTGCTCCTGTAGTGTTAGTTGCTGCTGTTAAAGGGTCTAAAAAATCAAAAGAAAAAGTTGAAGAGGCGGAAACGGTTAAAGAGGAACAAAATAAGCAACCAAAAGAGAAATTTGAGCCAATTAAGGAAGAGGAAAAGCAGTCGAAGAAATCAGAGGAGCAATTGGAAGATCAGAAAAGCCACTCAGAAACGACAGTAGCGCAGAAAAGCCATTCAGAAACCACAGAAGAGCAGAAAACACATTCAGAGACCACAGATTCTACTGGAAGCAGTTCAGAGACCACAGAAAATGCCGATTCTGGCAGAGACAGCGAAAAGTCTCTTGACAGCTCCCAAGACAACACAGCAACTGCACAAGTGCCGCTGCCGGACGGTGGGGCAATGCGTAGAGAGCAGAGCATCATGCTGGACCTAGACCGCACCCAGTCTCAGCTTGCCGAGGCCGGGCCACGTCGTGAGAACTCTGATTTGACGTCACCCGTGCCTGGCCAAGGCCACAGAGCGCTAGACGCCGTGGCTGAGATGATGGAGACCGCTAGAAGTCAGGTGGAAGGGAGAGGTTTGGCAGAAGAGGAAGAGGACGCTGTTAATGACGATAAGGATGTTGGAACAACTATGCATCAACCGGACGCTTTGCCTATCGCGGCTGCGACAGCTCCACTTGTTGTCCACCCAGGTTTGAAAGCGAATAAACGCAGACCGAAGGACGCAAACGTGAAGACTTCGAAAAGCGTCCCAAGTCAAACATCAACAACAGAGAAAGAGCCAAGAGGTGTCAAACCTGCCCAGGTGAAGCAAATTAGCGTGTCTGAGGCCAAATCTTCCACAGTCCCAACCGCTGTGGTTGCTACTCAACCCGAATCTGATGACAGCTCAAGTGAAGAGTCTGAAGAAGAGGTTATGCCAAGCAAGAAAAGATTGAAGCCAGTAGGTTTCATGTTCCCGAACGAAAATATGGCGGCGCAGACATTCAAAACCACAGGTGAGGTAATCAACGCCAAACCTGTCCGGGGAAAGAAAAAACGACGCATGCCCCGAAAGACATCTGTAGATCATCTCCCCGATAGAACCAATCTAGCTTTCGGTCTCAAATTGGCTAAGGGTAAAACCGGTGCCAAGCCCGGAAAGGTGGTGCCTGTAATAGAGAGCGAGTCTATCCAGGAAAAGCAAGGCATCCCACGGCTGCTCAGCGTCAAGGAGTTGCCCGCAGTACGAGCATCTGCCGCACCACTCACCATCAAAGACCTCTCCAAGAAACCGCCAGTACCAGGGCTGCAAGCGGCGCCGAGCAACAGTTTGGGAGTAGCGGCAGATGCTCAAGACGGCTCTGCCTCTCCATCAACCAGGAAAGGCAGATCTGAAAGCAGTAGTCCGGTTAGGCGCACGCCAGTTAGTGGTAGAAGGTAAGAGGGAGGATGGTTTGATTTTTTGTTTGTTTGATTGCTGTTGTTGCTGTTGTTGTTGTTGTTGTTTTTGTTTTTTTTTTTAATTCTATTTTTTTTTTCAAATTCTACTTGTGCTTCGATTAAAAAGTTTGTTTACTTTGGCAGGAGGCTTTACATGAATTTGGTTATCTCATTAACTTTATACTTTTTTTTTTATTGTACTTACGGAATGCCAACGATCTCTTAATAAATTAGTAACATTTCGAAGTAACCTTTTCCCAAAATTTCCAATGTACATTTTTGTCATAATGCATTCATTACTAGTAAATCAAAAGTGGTCTGCTGCCGAGGAAAGAGCGGAACGAAACTCTGTTTATTACTTGGTGAAGTAACTGCATGCGATAAGATCAAAACAGTCGACGATATACAAGATTTTTCCTCCTCTGGGTCGGGTAAGAACCTGAAATATACCCAGCAAGAATATTTTCTCTCTTTGAAGTATTTGGTACTTAATGAGAGCAATGTTGTTGTCTTATTCAGCACTCTTAATGTGTGTATATCTCTGTGTAATTGGGTGAGAAAAAGAAGAGGCGAGGGTGAGGGGAGGCACAAAAGTTATCTCACGATTTTGACACTTTATTGTGCCCACCCAGGATTTCTGAGGCTGATAGTCACAGCCAGCTGAAGCTGATGACCCGCCTCATGTCCCAGTCAGAGGTCATTTCAGAGGTGGAGCCAAGTCCCAGGCACAGCGTTGGGAGCAGACGATCAGGAAAGGCCAGGAGTGATCAGGTTGGTGTTACATACACACCTGCGCGCCTCACATCTGTGATCTCGCTCTGCTAAGAATTCCTCTAAGTAATCTCCAACATCATGAAATGACCATAGTTGCTTTATTGTCATGATTTCCTTAAAGAAACAGAAACATGTATATGTTTTTATTATAAGAAAATATTTATAGATACATAAATTGGAAAGGTAATCAGTACAGGCAATATAACTTCGTAAAAAGATTTAAATTAATGAACTATTTTCCTTAAATTTATACACGGTTGGTTAATGAGTATCTGTGACTTGATGTTATATTTGCCTGATGGTGGCTTCGTTATTGCACTAAGACCAAAATATAGGGGCTTTCCCTTTATTGTTACGATGGATAGTATGAAGGTCAAAAAATGTTTTAAAAATTGCTCTTGCTCTTCATCTATTACTCTCTTATTCCCTCTCTCTCTCTCTCTCTCTCTCTCTCTATCTCTCTCTCACTCTCTCTCTCTCTCTATCTCTCTCTCTCTCTCTCTCTCTCTCTCTCTCTCTCTCACTCTCTCTATATATATCTATCTCTCTCTCTCTCTCAGTCTGCCTATCTTTCTATCAATCTTTCTACTTATCTATCAGTCTGTGTATCAATCTATCCATCTGATCCAAAACTCTAAAACTCTTTTTCCTTCACCCCCATGCTTCATAATTATGTTTTTGAAGCAATCCGGATTTGATACACTCGATGATTCGCAAGTTATAGGGCGTCGTGGTCTACAAAAGACTACGAAATTACCGACTTATACCGTCTTCATTGATGAATTGTGGACGCTTTTTACAAATTATGCTTTCAATGAATATTCCCGTCCTATTTTGCATCATAAGTAGGTCTATTAGCATTTGCTTCTCTCCTATGCAATTTCATTCTCTTTTTACCTTTGTTTGTGGTCTTGCTTTAAAGGTCTTCAACTCATAAAATATAGTCCGCAACCTATAATAATTGTGGTAAAATATAAAACCAGCTAAGTTAACCCTCTGTCACATAAGTTATAAGGTGCATTAAGTCGATGTGAATTCTGTCCTCAATATTTGAAGCTGTCACGACACAGTGACCCGCCTCCCCCGCGTGGAATGGTGCTAGAAGGTCTAGACGAAATGGATGGAGTCTTGTCACTCACCAACGGCTCATGCACGCCTGACGAACTTAAAACTGCTAGAGAAGGGGAGGTGTTGGTAGGCCGACCCCCAACACAGCACAACTACCGCCGACCCAGCAAGGATGGATCGCCTAAAAGAAGGTATATTACAGGACGAAAAAAGGAGAGGGTGGTAATTTGTTAAAGTAGCAGATGAAAGGTGAGAAAGGAGAAGGAGAAGCAGAAAAAAAAGAGAACAAATAAGATAGCACGGGTAGTCATAATAGTCGTAGTAGAAGCAGTAGTAGTAGTAGTAGTAGTAGTAGTAGTAGTAGTAGTAGTAGTAGTAGTAGTAGTAGTAGTAGAAGTAGAAGTAGTAGTAGTAGTAGTAGTAGTAGTAGTAGTAGTAGTAGTAGTAGTAGTAGTAGTAGTAGTAGTAGTAGTAGTAGTAGTAGTAGTAGTAGTAGTAGTAGTAGTAGTAGTAAGAAGAAGAAGAAGAAGAAGAAGAAGAAGAAGAAGAAGAAGAAGAAGAAGAAGAAGAAGAAGAAGAAGAAGAAGAAGAAGAAGAAGAAGACGAGGTAGTAGTAAAAGTAGTAGCAGCGTCAGGTCATGATTAACAGCTGGAGTAGCAACAGTGGTATCGACAGTGCTTTTACAATCATAACGCTGATGTGTATAGACAGCATGCGACTTTATTCTCTTTGTAGCGAGAATAATATTAACTATTATATGATCATGATGTTCTCAGCCATGCCGTGAGTCGCTCCCACTCTGACAGTAGACGCGGACCTCCAGCATTATCTCACAGGACACCAGATTCGGACGAAACGCGATTTGTCAAGTTCAGGGAAGGTGTACTGCAGCAGTTGGGCGATGTAAGAATGATGACCTAGAGAGAACATTATAAAAAGACTTGAGTGACTTTTTTTGAAATGTTTACCCCTTTCTTTTTTTATTCGATAGACATTTCCTTATATTAACATTTATCGATTCTTCCATAATTTGTTGAACGTCTGTCTATGTTTGTCTCCATTGCAAATGTCCGTGTTGTTTTTGAAAGTTTGAAGAGTTAAATGGGTTACCGTATAATAACAGATATGTCCTAATAAAATCAGTCTTCACTTTTCATAAAAGCATAACTTAATTTTACAACCGGTAGTGACAATTTTTTGGTTCCACCTTGTGACGTGCATACCCTTAGAAATAATCAAATAATCAAAAGCTTACCTCACCTGCTCTCCATCTCTCTCTCTCTCTCTCTCTCTCTCTCTCTCTCTCTCTCTCTCTCTCTCTCTCTCTCTCTCTTTCTTTCTCTTTCTCTCTATCTCTCAATTTTTCTATCTATCTATCTATCTATCTGTCTATCTTTCATTCTCTCAGTTTCTCTCTTTCACTCACATTTTTTTTTTCTGAAAACTACAAAAATTTAGTTCATTCTTATTTTCCTTTAATCATTCCTCATTCCAGATGGATCAGCAAGAGCTGAACCGTATCCTGTACCCAGGCATCAAGCGGTACCCGGACACCCCAGACCATCTCAAGCGAGGGACTCCAGCTTACAAGTCACTTAACGCCTTGCAGAGAATTCACAGGAAAAAATACAGACAGGTACGTGTGATCAACTCGCAAACTGAAAATGGCAGGGTTCAAGGTTTATCAATTTCCGTACGGATCGAAAACGCCTATCATGCTTTAGATTGGTGACTTTGAAAAGGTTGTAGCATATCTCAATTACAAAAAAAGTGATCCTAAAAAAGCAGAGTCCACTTATTTTTTTATGGAATGTAAAATAATATAAAACACTCACCAATTTGAACTTAAGGACAATGAACTTAATAAAAAAAAACAATTGAATTAATTTGTGAAGAATTTTTTTTTTAATCAAAGCGAAACGTTTTCCATGTAAAATACAATTTCTTTTACTGAGTACCTTGTCTTTAATCTCAAGTGGATGACGAGTTTATATAATTTCACATTTCTCAAATATCTTCGGTTACCTCTGCATCTTATTTGATCCTAGAACTTAATGTGTAGGTAGTTTTTAAGAGCTGTGATCTAGATTTGCCTTGTTGACTTTTCTTTTTCTTTTGATTTCTTTTTTTTTTCTTAAACTCATTTGTTTATTTAATTTTTTTTTTTTTTTTTTTTTTTTTGGGTGGGGGAAGGGGGGCAGCGGTTTTTGGGGCCATGTAGCCCCTATAACCTTTAAGATTAGTGGGGCCATGTAGCTATATATCTAGGTATAGAATGTAAATACCTATTCTTACATTCTAGATCTAAATTTAGATAGATAGCCACTAACCTTAAAGGTCATAGGGGCGACATGCCCCCAATAACCGCTGCCATTACCGGGATAACATTTAAGATTAGTGGGGCTATGTAGCGTCAATAAACACTCCGGTTTTTTTCCCTTCCCGCTAGGTGGCCCCTGAAACACACCTGGAGTTACCGCCCATTATGAACGCCTATCGCGGTCCGGAGATCGCCGAGACGGACGATCCACGCATGCGCAACTGGCTGGAGGAACTCTACAGTGATAAAAAGTTCTTCGACAAGAGCCTCGGTAATTACTTTTACTTCCCTAGTCTGTATCGTTTGATGGAAGAGTTTTGACATTAGTGGCTATTCTAGTTAACTCCCGCCGGTACTGAATTATACAAGGCTTTTCGATTCGTTTTGTCATTTTGGACAGAATTTCAGCGGGCTGCACGGCGGAGCTCTCACTCAACCTTCCGCTATCAGTAATTATTTTAACAGCTTCCAAAACGAGTATTTCTCTCGTCGTTTCTGTCATTTTCTGATAATCGAAATCTTTTGTCTTGGTAGCGTAACCTTAAGATGACGCCATTGTTCGGGCTAAACCTTGACTTTGACAAATCATTTTTTCTTCTTTCAACTTTTTGTAATTACTTTTTAGCAATTTTGAAGCACCGATGATATGCCATGATAGAGTTGAATTCACTTCATACGCTTTCAAAAACACTCAGCTCAGTTGTGGATGTTTCTTTGAAAAGTAATGTGAAAACTCATATTTTGAAAGTTTGATCAGTCTCACTCTGTTCTTCTTATTTGTTTTCCACATGTTTTATGGCGCCTAAGGAAATCTTTCAATCTCAACGTTTATCCTTGCACTGCACATCCACAGCTCTTCAACAGGACGACCACTTTATTCAGAACCGGACTGAGGAGGGCAGGAACTACCTACTGAACCGAGCCCGCTTCTGGTCTCAACAGCAGCCCCTTGTCCGCCCGGGCACCAAGATGGGGACCCGAGGAGCTCCTGGACAAGTCGGTTCTGACACAGGAGGCGGAAGTACGCCTGGTACCATCCAGAACACGAGGTCCAAGTCAGACGAGAGGCAGAGGGACTGGAGGATGCACTAGCCCCCCTCAGCTCGATGGTTCTATTGCTGTACATGGTAATGCCGTAAAATGTTTATGATGCCTTCACTTTTTTCTTTTAATCTCAACGGCAAAAAAGTGGCTTCGACGTAACACAATCATCAGAATATAACAGGGTTTTAATGCTTTCTAACGTTAGTAGCTCACAACTGGTAATATGAAAAACTGTTATTTTCTTTTTTTTTTTTTTTTTAATCAAAATAATTATATCAATGTTGTGGCTGCTGTATCAATGATACAATGTTTACTATTGAAATCTTGCACGCACTCAGATAAACTAAAGAAGACTAGAATAGTTTTTAATAAAAGTAAATCTCCTTCATTAATTCAGGAAAATCTTAAGATATTAAAGAATCATAACAGTAGATGTCTCCCAAAATAAATTAAGTAAGACGTATTTATTGAGTTGATTAATTTCATTTTTTCACTTCACAAGCGGGAGATAAAGTGATGTAAATTAATTTCTTTAAAGCATCCGTTCAGAAGGCAGAAAATATTTTTAACGAACCTAATCTTCTTTCTTTTCGAACAACCTGTGATAAATTCCTTTATGAATTATAAACGTGTATAAATTGATATAGAATTTTCATGATTAAAAATGCTGGGTTTTTTACGTTAAGTTGTTTATTGATCTAATCTTGATGCAACATAAATTCATATTAATTATATTGATCATAATACTTGAAATATTGATCATCGAAAGGTTTTCAAAATTCAAAGTCCAAAAAAGTTTCTTTGTATATTATTTTCAGTCCTGTCAATTTCCAGTTCTAGAACTTTTTTTTATTCCTTATTTCCTCTTTCATTCTTTCCTTATCTTCCTCTCTTTTCCCTTTACTGCCTTTTCCTCTTGTTTCTTCTCTCCCCTTTCTGGTCTCAAATTTTCTCTGGCTGTGAAAGTAGGCCGCAGTTTAAGGTGAGACAGTAAAATATTCGAAACAAAATATCTAATTTATTAACTGACCAGGGCATATCTTTTACCCAACACAAATTGATTATTGCAAATCATTATTTTTTTTTCTTTTCTTGTTGAATGGCAAAACAACGGAGCGCCGTCAATTGTTTTGATTCTAAAATATCAATTTCCTTTTGTCTTACAAATTCCAAGCGTAACAGTGTGATCAAAAGACTTGAAAATCAATATACTTTATTCAGACATACATGTTTACTATGCATTTCATTATATTTGACAGAAACTATTTCTTTTCTCAGTCTCGCTTTTATCGCTGAAATATGGTATGTTGGGCTTTAAACGTTTTTGGAAAGAAAAAAACACGTATTTGTTGAGGTTAAACTAGAAGAAAAAAAAGTCCACGGCAGATTGTCATGAAGTTTTTTTTTACTCGTAGGCAAACAAAAATTATGACAAAAATAATTTGATTTAAATATTTTCGTTTATCATTAGGTGTTTATGATTTTCGTTCTTGTTTAAATTATTATCTAAACATTACTTTCAATACCAATAGAATGTATTTCAACTTGTCTGCTTTTGTCTTTCAGGTTTTAAAGAAAATACTTTTTTTCCGAAAACAATTATTGTTTAAAAGACATTTAGCAAATTTAAAATTGATAAAAGTGCTAAAGAAATTTCTGGCGAAAAAAAGATGTTAATCATGATTTTTAAAAAGATCAGACAACTCGTGGTTAGAATATAGCTGTGAAAATTGGTACAGTTTATGTATGTGTCACGTAAATAATTTAATTTGTGTGGCCAATAAACAATGGCAGCAAGTCTATAGGTCTTGTTCTAATTAATTTCCTCTTACGGAAAAAATTCAAATTAATGTCATTGTAATTAAGGAAGTTAGATGGTAAAATAGATTTTTATGAAGCGATTATTGATGTCATATTGTATATAGCCTGCACCTTTGTTTCTATGCTTCATTTTCTTTCATGTTATTGATATGATACTCATTAACCAACCGTGTATAAATTTAAGGAAAATAGTTCATTAATTTAAATCTTTTTACGAAGTTATATTGCCTGTACTGATTACCTTTCCAATTCATGTATCTATAAATATTTTCTTATAAAAAAACATATACATGTTTCTGTTTCTTTAAGGAAATCATGACAATAAAGCAACTATGGTCATTTCATGATGTTGGAGATTACTTAGAGGAATTCTTAGCAGAGCGAGATCTCTCTGATAGGTCTGGTGTTTTATGTTATTGTGTACGTTTACTTAAGTATGTCTTCTCGTTGCCATAAAAAACGAATTCGATCATAATTCATCACGATGGATTTCTACATAATATTTTGAAGAAACAATTTATTTCTCTACTGTGCTGAAGGAAAAGAAATTGCAATTTTTTTATTACCTATAGGTGGTGATAGACGAGGCAATGATAAAGATATAGACAGAATAACAGACAAGCAGCGAGAGACAGAATGAGACAGTATAAGAGAGAAAGAGAAAAAAAGAGAGAGAAAGAGAGAAGGAGAGAGAGAGAGAGAGAGAGAGAGGGAGGGGGGGGGGGGGGGGGCAGGCAGACAACAATGATAAGGAACGTAATAGAAAACTAGTGTAAGAGACAGAGGGATATAGAAAGAGAGAGAGAGAGAGAGAGAGAGAGAGAGAGAGAGAGAGAGAGAGAGAGAGAGAGAGAGAGAGAGAGAGAGAGAGAGAGAGTGGGTGGGTGGGGGGGGGGGGGGGGGGGGGGGGGGGGGAAATTCTGTGATTACCTTTTTAAAATCATTTGCTGTGACGGTGTTCATTCTAACGAAAAAAAAACAAAAAAAAAACTCTTAGAATAATTTACTACCAGCAGAACTCTAAAACCATCCAAGACACTGTGCTTCATAATACTATTAATTCATTTCATTTTAAGGGTTAAATTACTGTAAGAAAAAAAATATTTAAAACCCGCATTATGTTCTCTTTGATCTGCCATACATCACTCTACCTAGAAATAGTATTATCTTAGTCTGTTTAGGCCTTGGGAGAGTTTGGATTTATAAAAACTCTTTCAAAAAGTAATCAACTTTTTTATGTATGCGTAAATGAATTTTCAATCGTTTTCGAATTCAACCTTTTCAAAATGATGTCGACGAAGGAAAGAAGCACTTTCTAAAGAGCTTAATATAAAAAGTTTTCAAACGAATTATATAATCGCTTTCCCATCATCAGTGCGTTCAAAGAATTTACTAACCTGTCATGTGGAAAAAAATACCTCAGTATTAAAAAAAATCGAAAACGAAAGTATAGCTGCTTGTTTTACTAATTGGTACCTATATCGGTTCTCTTTCACAATATCAAGGGTATTGAAAAGGGGCTTAAGTATCGTTGATCTAACTGGTTCATGGTCCCTCAGACAGCTCGTAAACACAACACACAGGCCCATTACAGCGTAACCACTCCTTCTGATCAATTCACCTTTTATCTGGAATTATTATTAACGCGTTGTTTCTTCCTAGTCACAAAGTTGATTTCCTTTTCTGTGTGCCTGCTTGTTGTTGAAATTGCTCGTATGCCCTTCCGATTTGATCCCTGTCTAAAGTGATCTATTTATTTCACCTACTTATCATCAGATTAATGAACTCTTAGAGGTCTTTGACAAGGCCCTTATTTTTCAATACTATCATACGTAAGTTAAATAATTGCATTTTTGCGTTCGTTTTTTGTCGGTTCTTCTTTTCCTTCTCTTTTGGATAGATGTTTCTATTTGCATTGAATTATTTTACGCCTTCTCTTTAACTTTATCCCTTTAACGTCTTGCTCTCCCTCTCCATCTCTATCTATCTATTTATTTGTACATCTCTCTTTCTCCCCCTCTCTACCTCATTTATTTTTTTCTCTCTTTATTTTTCGCTTTCTTTACATACCACTATTACGTTTTCTCCCTTCTCTCTCTCTACTTCAGCGAACTAAATAATACGACTACTAACGTTGTTAGTACTATAACCAGTTATAGTCAATCTTTATTTATTTCCACACATGACGCAAGTTGGCAACCATTCAGAAGCAAAGAAAAGGCTGTTATATGGACCTTCAAGCAAAGACATTAGAATTAACGACATCGTCCCGGCTTCCTGTCATTATGGAATCTCTCATTATCCAAGGAGCTTTTCCTTGCTGTGTTCCCCTATCGAGCATGGATCATTGTTAACGCTAGTGAATGGCTATGGGTCTGGAGCAATCGGAACCTTTTCAGTGGTCAGACTGGACAGTCTACCATGTTCAGACAGAAAGCTGGGGGTGTCCTGCAAGAGGAGTAAAAAATAACTTTCTGTTAGAAAGTGAAGGGTGTGAGGTGGGGAAATATATCGCCTGAGACCATTTTTTTACTGATCGTTTGCTTGGATAGTATTACAGATACGGCGTAATAAAGAAAGAAAATTTAAAAAATACAATGTAAGCAATGAGACACCAGTCCTAAGAAATTGTAATACGTGAAAGCCTTATGAGATAACATTTTTATAAGGTTTATTCCGGAGGAAGAAAAATATTAGTTTAGATAGTCCCTTACTTGATTGCGAGCAAGATGGTGATAGATTTCTCATTCATCAGAAAATTTATTGAACGAATTAACTGAGACTTGAATAATCAGGTCTGACGAGATAATTGTTTTCTAGAAGATGCGTTAGTTGTTTTAATCTTGAGGGAGATATCATTTCGAATTCTGAAATGTAAATTACTGCTTTAAAAATTCGCATACTAAAAAAGGTAAATAAAATATGGAGACAGAGAGAAAGGGAGAGAATTACAAATATTTTCAGTCTGAGCTGAAAGAGAAAGAGAAAGACAGACAAAAAGACAAGAGCAAGAGACAGAGACAGAGAGAGAGAGAGAGAGAGAGAGAGAGAGAGAGAGAGAGAGAGAGAGAGAGAGAGAGAGAGAGAGAGAGAGAGAGAGAAAGGGCGACAGACAGACGGACAGACAGCCAGATAGACAGAAAGACAGACAGACAGACAGACAGAGACAGAGACAGATATATATATAAATAGAGAGAAGGGAGAGAGAGGGAGAGAGAGAGAGAGAGAGAGAGAGAGAGAGAGAGAGAGAGAGAGAGAGAGAGAGAGAGAGAGAGAGAGAGAAATCCTAGTGCCCTGCCTACGTACATTGATCTTTACCTGAAAAATCTTATATTATTGATAGAAACCTTGTTTGTCCAGTGACGTCCGAACGGGCGCTACTTACGTCAGAAGAATACCCATGGATAGTTAAGCCACTTGTCCCACGCTAAAATGATGAATGAACTCTCAATATTTTGAGAGAATAGGGGTTTTTTTCGCCATGAGGAGGGTAAAACAAACTGTAAATTCAATGACGGACTTGTTAGGACACCATGAAAATGTGGGGTCGTGATTTAATCCCAATTAGCTGCTGCGAGTGTTAAATTACTTACCTCTCTGTGCAGGTGTTTACACCCATACAATATTATTGAATCCCGCATTTGAGGAGTTGTTGATAGAAGAAAATCAGGAATGGAGAAGAGAGAAACTGATATGAGGAAAGCTCTTCGAGTATCCTTTGAAGGGTGACTGACGGGCGAAATGGATAGATAGAGAGGTATATGGGTGGAATGATAGATAGATTGGTAGATAGAGATAAAAAGGGAAGACTAATAAGTGCATTGATAGATATATAAATCATATTGAAGAGAGAGAGAGAGGGAAGATCGAGAGAGAGAGAGAGAGAGAGAGAGAGAGAGAGAGAGAGAGAGAGAGAGAGAGAGAGAGAGAGAGAGAGAGAGAAAAGAAAGGAAAGCCATGATTTGAAGGGATAAGATCATAATAGGATAAGATGCAAATGTAATGTGGACGAAGGGATAGATACATAAGGCAGAGGGAGACGATGAGTGGAAAATGGGAAGCGAAAAAAAAGGGAGGAAATTTGAGAGATCGACAGGAACAGAGAGGGACAGGTGCAAGATCTTGTGAGAAGTAAAAAAGGAGATAATGAAGGGAATAGAGAGGGAAAGAGAGAGAGAGAGAGAGAGAGAGAGAGAGAGAGAGAGAGAGAGAGAGAGAGAGACAGAGAGAGAGACAGACAGACAGACAGACAGACAGACAGACAGACAGACAGACAGACAGAGAGAGAGAGAGAGAGAGAGAGAGAGAGAGAGAGAGAGAGAGAGAGAGAGAGAGAGAGAGAGAGAGAGAGAGAGAGAGAGAACTTTTTTATCGGTATGTGGAGAAAGCAAGAGTCCAAGGGAAATCGGTAAAAAAAAAAAAAGGGCAGTAGAGGTTTTATAATAAACTCAATATGAGTTTTATACCTTTTATCAATAGCGCCTTTTTTCAGCAGTTACCTGTCTTTGCCTTTCACTAAACACTCATAGCATTCGACCAGCGAGCACAAAACTATCCGAAGTTAAGAAATAGCTGTACATTCTTCTTGCAATTTCTATTTCCATTGATGGTATTCAATAATAACCAAAGGGCAGTTTATTATTTATGAAAACTTGCATTCGATTCGGATCAAAAGCACCTCTGATTGCCAAAGTCAATTTGGCGAGTCAATAAATAATTAAATATTAAACGAACTGCGGTGCATACGCTCTTAAATCAATATTGCCTTATGGCCTTGTTTCTTCTTTTCTTTTACTTTTTCTATTCCGCGTACCACCATCTGCATTCAGAAAGCTAGACCTACATTACTCAGTACATATCTAAATCAATAGCGTGAGCTGATTTTCATTAATGATTCCTAAAGGTAGTCAAACTGACACAAATAAAATTGCTGTAATTAGTATAGTAGTAGTAGTAGTAGTAGTAGTAGTAGTAGTAGTAGTAGTAGTAGTAGTAGTAGTAGTAGTAGTAGTAGTAGTAGTAGTAGTAATAGTAGTAGTAGTAGTAGTAGTAGTAGTAGTAGTAGTAGTAGTAGTAGTAGTAGTAGTAGTAGTAGTAGTAGTAGTAGTAGTAGTAGTAGCAGCAGCAAAAGTAGTAGTAGGAGTAGTAGCAGCAGCAGCAGTAGTAGTAGTAGTAGTAGTAGTAGTAGTAGTAGTAGTAGTAGTAGTAGTAGCAGCAGCAGCAGCAGCAGCGGCAGCAATAATAGTAGAAATAGTTTTTTTTTCCGCTCATTAATAACCCGGCCGAGATTATCAAATGTTTTAAAATATCAAAATAAAGTACAAGGTTGTTAATTGGAAAAAAGTTATTGGACTTCATTTCAGTAAGTGTTAGAAAAGACATGAGGATTTCGTAAATGAACTCACCATGAGCCGCCGGGACAAAGATTGTACACCATGCCGCAGTAACTGTTACTATTGAGTTATCTTTGATAATTCAGATACAGCAATAGAGAGAAGCTGCACTTTTAAAAAGGATATCTTTCCTTCTCCCACAGTTTTTTTTTTTTAATTACTTCAAATCAGTAGAGCATGTAAAGCCTTAGGACTTCTATGTTACATCCGACTCAGTTTGAGCTAAGATTATGTCTCTATTAGTGTAGAATTTGAATATCTTCCAGTGAACCGCACTTTCACATATTTTAGCAATTAGGAAATTTAATGGATTTTCCTTCATTTGCTCAAAATGAATCTAAGTGATAAAAAAGAAGACGTCTTATATCATACAAAAAGAAGACTACAGAGGAAAAAAGGAAAGCAGCGGTATTTGAATTATTTTCATTGAAAATTGCATCTCCATTTTTGTTCTCAACTGATCTTCCCGATTCCAAGGGTATTTTATAACAAATCCATTGATTTGTTCATTTAGTATAAAGTGACAGCTATAAACTTTAAGTGTAATTCAAAAAACCAGATCTTCCAATAAAAATTTAAGAATGCATTGAGCTAAGAGTGGGAACCATATGCCTTAAACTCGATTCGAAGAATCAGACCTCACAACATTTAGGAATACAATCATTTGAAATTAATTTAGAGCCATATGTTTACGATTTATTCAAATAACCAGGTGTTCATAAAAAGGAGAATACATTTAACTATAAGGAAAAGCCATATATTCAAGAGTAATTCAAAGATTCAATTTTTTTTTTCAAAAACGAAAAACCAGCAATTCTCTTATGCTTCTTTTCATCTAATCAGTTAAAGGGGGATTTCCAGAACCGTTAGTTTTCATGTGCACAAATCTGTCGGAGAGACCTTGTAATTTATGTCCTCTAATAATTTTTTTTTCTGAGGAAGTGCCGTAAAAATTGTGATTAAAAACCCTTATCTAAAGGAAGCTTTACAAGTTGTTAAATGAGTAGGTAAAACAAATAGGGAATGTGATTTCACAAAGAGTTATGCTACTTAGTTGGAAGTCATGAGCTACACTTTAAGTTGTCGTTAGCTTATAAAGCAAGAGCGTATGCAATAATGCACAGTAATGTGACAATTTGAGATAAAGATTTCAGAACATAAAATATACACATGAGAAGAAATTTACATCGAAATTATATAGCTCAGCTAGGATCTACGAAATGCTTCTGTTTGTTGAACAGACTTCACGACTTTCAATAAAGTGGTACAACTATTTGTGATATCGCAACCCCTATGCAAGAAATATTTTTTTTTCTGTATATAAAGGTGATATTGTTATCTTACATAATCGAATCAAACAACCTAAAGCGTAACACTTGGAGTACCTGAAGAAAACCCGTTATATACATAAACTTCTAGTCTGTATTGTTTTGTATGTTTTTGTTATTCGCAAAGTAAATTTGTGTCTCGGCTTTTTAATTTTCTGTAGACTATAACGTTAATCAATTAATTGTGAAGTCGTTCACAACTGTATGAATGGAGTGAAAGGAAAAAGAAACGCTGGACGAAAAGCATAAATAAAACATCAAAGGAAATAGAATAAACGGGTCAATCCTGAATTCGTTTTCTTCACCCTCCCCAAAGAAAAAACATTTTTTTTTCCCACCCGGGCACTTCCACAGTTATTCGGATACAGCATAGTATTCTCCTTTTGGGAAAACGCCCATAGTTCATATCTTGATTCGCATCAGCGTAGTGTAGCCAGTGCTTTGCTCGTTTAAAGCCCATTTCTAAATAGATTTACCACTCAATAAATAAAACATTAATAAGTAAAGCTCTCATCGAACCTTCTCTTGATTGATAATCAATAACAGCAACACTTTCATTAACGCGTGACATAAGGAAAGATAAAAGTATTTAATTTAAGAGCCTTTGATTCATGCTCTGGCTTTTACTAAGGGTCTTATACAATGTTTAGATATATTCTGACAAGCTTTCCGTTTCACTGAGTAAAGGTGTTAAAAATATCTGCCTATATGAAAAAGAATTATAAAATTTATTGGCTTTTCGGAGCAGAGAAATGGCAATGTCTACACAGTTATTGCTAAACTACGCACAGACCCTCGAATCGTGTGCGACGAATATTATTTTAATTAATTTCTTTTTCTTCCGTGGTAGAGAGAAGAAGAGGGGGGGGGGGGGGGGGGTGAAGGCATGTTAGGCGAGAGAAATCTTTCATATCTGCGCCCCATGTAAAAAAAAGATGATGATTAATCTTAATGTTAAAAATGTTGTGCAAAGTACAACTGTAAAAATTCATTTAAGAGAATAAGATATGAAGAAGTCACCCTTGGTAATAAATTAAGTAAATTAAATTTCAAATACCACTCAAAAAAATATTGAAAGAAAGATAAGCTAATCATAAATCTATACTTTGTACAAAATAAAGCAAACTCCTTTGGCCTAGAGAGAAAACTCATCCATATTTCTTTCCTTCGATTTAGCAATCAAAACCTTCTGATTTGCAGCGTCACATCTGTCGAGAAAAATACAAGAGTTCAATATTATTATAGAGGCCGTGTATGTCAAGAGTAACAAAGGAAACAACAGACTCATGAGGTAATTTACATTGAAAGTATTGCGAAATGAAATGTGATAGACTCTTTAAAACCTCGTTACATTCCCTGGAAACTCAACTCCAAATTTACCCCAGCGCAGTGGTCACTTTTTATAATTATGTTTAACTTGTGCGGAGAGACCAGTATAGACTCTGTTTTTACTGACTGCAGTCAACGAGTTTAACATCATGTACATATAATATACACTCTACTCTAACCCTAATTTTTAAACTTAATTTATTCGTGTTTTTTCTTTGTTTTAATGTTTACAAGAGTTCGAGATCATACTTACACAAAATATACTGTTGTTATACTTTTTTAACTTACATCTCCATATCTTATCATGTCTTTACAGAAATCCTTTATAATACTTAACATCTCTTTCAAGTTATTTCGTATTTTGTTTGTATGTGTAATTATGTAGATATTCCACTAGCAAATTCATATTAATTTTCTATTAAAAGATAACAAAGTTATCCTCACGATGTATAAATGCACATGTTAATGCAGCGCCGCTACTCAAATTAAAAAGAAAAGGAGAAAAGAAAAACAAGCAACAGTTATATTCGATAAGAAACTTTTAGCAACAGAAAAGACTAGGAATTAAAACAGTATAATTATTATGCCTATACATTAAATCTAGCCCTTTCCACTCCCCCACCCCCACCCCCATCCCCATTTCTAAATAAAAAACGGAAGAGAAACAAAACATGAAAAGTGCTTTTAAATTGTGTTTTGATCTGTCGTGAAAAACACCAAACTTAACAGAGTAACTTTGCACTTTTAGTAATAATAATACAAAAAAAAAAAAAAAAGATTTGAAAAGAATTCATAATTTTTCTTTCTAAACAATGATTAATCTGATTTCGTTCACTTTTTGTAGCGGAAAAAATAAAGATTTAATATTATCATATCGATCTGATTTTTACGTAAACATGATTGATTTTTTTCATTTCTAAACTTTCTAATGAGTTTAAATAGACCTATGTTTTATTGCGGTTAAAAATCAACATTCAAAAGCTGGCTCCTTTAATGTTCGGACTTTCCCCATGTTTCAATATCACTGTGAAAAGAAAGGTGGCTATTTGTTTTGTTGTGAAAATGTTGCGTTCGCACTAATTCAGAACTGCCAATGAACCACAGCGAACGAACGTTGTGAACCAAAAGAAAAATCCAACACAAAAAAAAAATAATAAATAAAGTCGATCTGTTTAGTGTTGTCACCCGCAAGTAGAAAGGAGTGCTGAACTTTTAGAACCATAGAGAAGGTATTTAATGGGTCCTTTCTTCTGACGAGTATAGAAATCTTTAATCATAAAATTGGGTGTGGAGAAGTAAGTGGACCAGGGCATTAACACTTTGAAACATGTCATTTATAAATGTGTGTAATTGACTATAAACAGGTTGTTTTCACGATACAGTTACTGTATCTTTCTCAATTTTTTTCTGTCTATCCCTCTCTGTCCTTCCCTCTAGGTCTCACTTCTGCTCTCTCTCTCTCTCTCTCTCTCTCTCTCTCTCTCTCTCTCTCTCTCTCTATCTCTATCTCTATCTCTCTCTCTCTCCCTTTCTCTTTCCTAACTTCTTTTTCTATCTTTCTCTTAATGACTATATGTACTCATTTGTCAATGCTTTACTTTCCCTCCCTCTCTCTTTATCTCGCATTCTCTCTCTCTCTCTCTGTATCTCTCTCTCTCTCTCTCTCTCTCTCTCTCTCTCTCTCTCTCTCTGTATCTCCGTCTCACACAAATTAATAATTGCCTATTTCGTTATGAATTATTAGTCTATTCATTTCAGTTCTTCTTTGTTCTCTTAGCAAGTAGGCAAAGGGATAAAAAAAATTATATATTCCAGTAATCCATCTTTAAAAAAATAACCTAAAAGCGAAAAACGGCCTTCCTGTCATTGAACATCCCTATGCAAACATGTTTGCTAGAAACACCATAGCTTCAGAATCGTTCAACAATATGGGAACTGCTCTGTGCATTGAAATGTTGCGGACAAAGAGATAATTGTGCGTTTATATTGATAATGGAACACGAAGACTGTGATTGAATGTTACAAACCAAACCTTCTCGATATCCCCATGTCTTTCCACTCTAGGCCTTTTATCCTTGTCTAAACAAAGATGTAATTCCACTGCTGGGGCCAGTGTCTGTAGCACAATGCTACGGTAATTGCATAGGAATTTTATGACAATATTCTGCAGGAGATTTTGCCGCTGTCCGAAGATTTATGTCTACGTAAATAATGCTTCACACTGTAATTACTTTATGGGATTAGTTTGCATTTAATGCTCTCTAATTTAGTCTTTGTTTTTCTATCTCCGCACCGGCCTGTGTTTCCGTCTCTGCATATCTGTCGGTCTCTCATCTCTCTCTTTCTCTCTCTCTCTCTCTCTCTCTCTCTCTCTCTCTCTCTCTCTCTCTCTCTCTCTCTCTCTCTCTCTCTCTCTCTCTCTCTCTCTCTCTCTCTCTCTCTCTTTCACTCTCTCTCTCTCTCTTTATTGTTCTCTGCCACAGTCTTTGTTTTTCTATCGTTGCAACGGCATATGTGTCCCTCTGTGCATACCTCTATGCCTCTCACTATCTCTTTCTCTCTCCCTGTCTCTCTCTCTCTCTCTCTCTCTCTCTCTCTCTCTCTCTCTCTCTCTCTCTCTCTCTCTCTCGTCTATTTTTCTCCTATTATACAATGTTCTTTTTTTTTGAGTGTCTTTTATTTTTTGGCCCAAAGTGTTTCTTTGACCTGATCATTTTTTTTTATTCTCTATTTCAATGAGGCTTCTAATTTGATTTTATGAAACGTCTCAACTTTTTGACTTACCAATTTCTCCGCATCTTACGGTGAAATGGCGAAACGTTCTAGATATTGGCTCTAATGAAACCTTGGTGTTGCTCCAAATTTTTCCACCTAAAATTGTTCTTTATGGTTAGAAGAAAACCGATGCCTCAGGACTATATTAATTTTCAATGAGACTATTTTCTGTTATGACAACCTCTGTGATGTTTAAATTTGAGCAGCCTAGAATTAATGTGAGGAAGGTAGGCTTTCAATTTTTTTTTAAATTTGGGTATAACATCTCCCTTTTTTTTGTAAGTTTATAGTTGGAAAGATCTAAATTTCCCGCTGGGTCCGATGAAAGTGCGTGAATTCATAGCTTTTCTGTAAGAACTTGTGGGAAAAAAAATTAGAACCGACGTCAAATCTGCCTACGATAAATAATGACATAAATGTGGCCACCGTGGTCAATATAAAGTTATGTCAGAACATCGTGACTTTACAGTGAGAACCATTTCTTTTTATTGCAATCAAACATTGCCAGTGGCAAAAAAAATCATGATAAAGTTCGCTCATTAATCAGGAACAAACTCCTTTGGCAATGGTATTCTTATTTGAAGAAGTGACTTATTCTCGTTGCGAAAAAACCCATTTTAAAATATAAACCTTATACATCGTAACTATTGAAATGGACAACTCTTTACGGTAAAAGTTAGACTGACTTTACACCTATTGATCTTTCCCAAAGGTTTCTTGTTACATCGAATCCTCACAACGAGACCTCGAAATCTGTTGGTCTTGTTTGCACTACTTGTAACCGGTGCAGCCATTATAAAACCCAAAGGCTTATTGACTCATTGTTTTCTTCCTTTTGAGAAACTCTTTTTGTCATGAAACTATTATGCTTCAGACATGGGAGCATTGAAGCACGGATGCATGAGCTGAGGATATTAAACAAAAGTTCTGGACAGGCTATTGTGGACAGCTTCATTTATAGATTTCAATGACTTCTTTGTGATCCACAACCGTGTGAAAGGCGCACTATATCGGTTTGCAAACGTTTTGTGCCTTTTCTTTTGTCTTAGACATCAAAGGTTTAGTTATACTTCATCAGCAAAAGCGAAAGAAACAAAGGGTACAATGGTTGCATAACTGGTAAAGAAATATATTATTATTATTATTATTATTATTATTATTATTATTATTATTATTATTATTATTATTATTATTATTATTATTATTATTATTATTATTATTATTATTATTATTATTATTATTATTATTATTATTATCATTATTATTACTATAATTATTATTGTTTCTATTATTATGTTCTTCGTCATCATCATCATCATCATCATTATTATATTATTGAAGATGGCTATAAAAGATCGATTGCGTGGCGTGTATACAGCCAATGATTGGATCTAGACGTACGTAACGTATTCCATACCTACAATTATGCCTTCACAAAATGAATATGAATAACATGAAAACTTTAATTCTCACACTTTTATTTTCAAATTTTCTTCTAAAGAAAACAGAGCACAGCATATGAGAAATAAGGAATAATTTTACAAGCTCAGTTACGCTCATTGTATCAAATATCAATATAATCAAATACTCACAACCGTAATTTTGAACAATAATGATGTAATGAATGTTTCTAATTTTAATATCAAAATGAAAGGAAAGAGGCGATCTTAGAACATTGCATACACCTTTTTTGTTTGCGTTAGACAAACGTTACCAAGGGTGGGTAAAATCCCCATGTTAAGGAAATGGTAATTCATAATAATATGACCCTCGACATTCTCTAAGTTTGCCAAACTTTGATCAAGGACTGCGATAAAACTGGTTGTTCAGTAACTTATACCTGCCACTTCCAAGATTGTTCAGTCAAACGTCCCAGCTACCGCTTACAAGACGATCTGAAAAAAAAGTGTTGACAAAAGGATTAGAAGCAGTGTTCAGCCATTGTTAACTTTAAACTGGTATCTCTCAGTTTAAGGGCTTCAACTATTGGGCTCGATTTATGTCAAACAAACGGATAGCGTTGGCACAATAGCTATGATTGCTATTATGAAGTAATAGTTACTAAAACTGCAAATTTGACAGTCGTGTTAAAATGGTAATCATTTTGTGAAAAGACGTTTGGTCTTATTAAAGATTATAGTAGAATATCATCTCAAAACTTAGCTTTCAAAAATGACTCTGTATCTTTCTGAGTCTGATATAACTATTATTAAACCAATATTAATTCTCTTCCTGCTGCTTCCACTGCCGCTACTCTTACTACTACTACTACTACTACTACTACTACTACTACTACTACTACTACTACTACTACTACTACTACTACTACTACTACTACTACTACTACTACTACTACTGCTGCTGCTGCTGCTGCTGCTGCTGCTGCTGCTACTACTACTACTACTACTACTACTACTACTACTACTACTACTACTACTACTACTACTACTACTACTACTGCTGCTGCTGCTGCTGCTGCTGCTGCTACTACTACTACTACTACAACTAGTACTACAACTACTGCTACTTCTACTATTACTACTACTAGTAATGAAACAGATAAGGCAGTCAAACAAACTGAGAGGCTGGAACAGATGGAGCTAGTCGTAAGGATCTTAAGTTGCAATAAACTTTTATCTCTTTATCTATCACTCTGCCCTTTTATCCATTTAGATGTTTATCTTTACAACGTAAGTCTAAAGTTACTCTATCTCTTCTGCGTAAGTACCTATCGAAATATTTGTTTTTCTTTTAGTTTATATTTCTGTCTTTGCAGCTATGTTCTTGTTTGTATATCTATTTCATTATCCGTGTAGATACGCAGAGAAAGTAAGAAGAGAAAGGGAGACAGAGAGATTGATAGAGAAGTGGGGAGAGAAAAGAATGAGAAACCGACTGAGAGACATGCATTTAATTATGCAAAGATTGACAAGACGGGGGGGGGGGAGAGATAGACAGACAGACAAGCAGAAAGACAGACAGACAGACAGACAAACAAACAAACAGACAGACAGACAGACAGATAGATAGAGACAGAGCCAGACAGGCAGACAAAAACAGAGACAGAACGAAGTAACCGCATTATTGATTCCATATTATAATGCGTTTAAAGTGTAGTGCGGTGGAACGGTGCGTGACCGTTTAAAAGATCTTTAAAGTGTCCCAAGTGCATAGTGTCTCAGAGGCGCTGTATGTACTAAAAAAAACTCACAGCCCTAGAGGCACAGAGAGATACACAGAAACATCCATCCAGACAAGTAAACAAACAAGATAGATTGACCGACCGAAGGAAAGAGATAAAACTATCAAAAACAGAGAGGAATGGGGTAGTAAGGGGAAAAGAAAGGTGGAGAAATATAGAGAAAAGCAGATAAATAAAGGAAGAGGTTTAAATGAAAAAGAGGGCGATACAAAGAGAGGTGGAAGATGACAAGAGAGTAAAGAGGAGAAAGAGAGAGAATTATGAAACTACTAATCTTAGCTTTCGATCTCTTTGAAACCCTTTGTACATCGATTCTTTAAGTTTTTTGGTTGCTTTTTAATCGTTTCATTAAATCTTATTTAGAAGGCATTTAAGAGTACGATAAAAGAATTTACGGGAGAGGTTGTGGTTCAAAAAGAAAGACACAAACAAACAAACTGACGAAGAAGAACAAGATTTTTTTACCTTAGCAATTTTACAGCAATTGTTCTGTACCAGGCACTACAGGCAGTACGATTGAGCCTCAAGAAGAGTCCAGGGAGAGAGATATGTATATAATGCTTTTGCTGCTCTTTCTGTTTCTTTATCAATCAATCGCATATTTAGATACTTAGCTCTATCTTCGTTTATTCCAGCCCCTTTTGATGTTTACCCCCTTCTCCGAGAACATAATAAAAAATATTGCTCTGTAAATGTGTATGATATAATATTCAAATGACTATTAATCCATATATAGTGCGATCTTTCCAATCATACCAGTAACACAGCGAACGCATAAAATTAATGGAAAATCGATCTTAGAAAGCATTAGAGTAACCGTTGCCCTCTGAAAACTTAGAACAAAGAAGATGATTATTATTCCAGTCCGTCACGGAGCTTCCTGTCCAGTTCGAAGCGACATTTTGTGTAGGCCCTGCCAGATTTATGCGTGAAGGTTGATCTAGGTGAAAGATTTTTGTCGGTCTGTGCTGCGTGCTTTAAGATCTTGAATAGAGGCGGCAGTGGAAGTGATAGGTCTAGATCTAAATCGTTAGTCGCAATTCAGGCATGGAACCTAAATGGTGCTTTTAATCGGAGAGGGGTGATTTGGTAGTCTTTCGTATGATTTTATAGGACTTTAGGCTGATCATTATAGTACTGTTTATGCTCGCTGTATGAGTTTTAATTTTGAAGTAAGCTAAAGGTAAAAAAAAAATAAAGTTATAAGTAGTGACCGTGACATGCATAGCGTTCAATTTTTTTTAACAATGAAAAACAGGTCTGTTGCACTATGAGCTCTACTATCCTATAAAAAAAGGTAAGTAAGATTATGAATAGTGTGTAAGGAAGCCATTAAGACTGCTCTTTAAATTAATTTAGGTTTCCTTGTTGTTTTTATCACACACTGTATATGATATTTGATTCTTTCAAGACAGATTACTACTTCGAATTACAACTTACTACATAGCTGGTTATGAAATCATGTTTACATGTTTTGAAATGAATGAAAACTTATAAAGTTGTTCGAAATAAAAGAGCGAAGAGGAAAAGAGGAATTTTATGTAACATAGTGCATGACGCTCAATATTACTTTTTTTTTTTGTTACTTTATAATTTTATAACTGTTGTTTTTGGACTACCATTGAAAATGGAAGAGTATAACCTTCAAATTTAAAGAGGATAGAAGTAAATATTTTCTGATTTTGATTGAACCTTGAAGCCTTTGGAGAAATACAGGCAGTGCCAAATGTCTCTTGTCATAAAATATATACAAAATATCGATTCGCTTCAAGTAAATTGAACATTTTAACGTTCCCCTCATAATCACTTAAGCACTCTAGGTGCCAGTAGATTGACAGAAAGTTTCCTCACACACAATGTGCAGGAAACGTCGGTTGATCACGAATAGAACGATTGCTTAGTTAGGTGGTGTTAATTTTGACATGACAGTGACATTTTGGTCCAAAGTTCTGATCTTAACTAAGTCTTTATCATATTGGAACATAAAAGTTTATGATATTTGATTTTTATCACTCTAATAAAATGTTGAAATAGCAGCAGATATAGAAGAGGGGCAATATGGGGGATAAAGCAATAAATACACAAGCCTTGCGTTTGCCTCATGAGACAGACATTGTCCGGAAATGTTCATATTGCCACTTCGTGTGTGTGTGAAAGATAAAACTCAAAGAAAACTCTTTGTCAGTCTGAGTTTCCAATTGCAACATGATCTATATGAGTAGAAATAGAATTATCATTTTTTATATAATTACCATTCAGATACAGTGTCTCCTTTTCTCTTTAGTTTTAACTCTGAATAATTTTTGAAACAAGGCGGTAAGTTATGAAAAAAAATTATTGTTAGACAATAACGAAGAGGAAAATATCTGTAGCAGGACTAAGTCCTGTAAAAAGTATTCAACTCACAAAAATGAATCGTGCTTGAAAAAAAAAAGGTATTTCTTCATAACACAATAGTTCTAAACTGTTTAACGTCTTCTAACACTTGAAGACGTTCTTCATAAAGGCTACATGCTAAATGTTGTAAAACTGATACTTAATGTGCATGAAATTCCAAGTCTATGAGGCTAAAGAAAAATGATGGAAGTTTTAAATTCATCTGGAAACATAATTGCTTTGGCTTCATAAAGTCACATAAACCAAAATGCTAGTAAAAAATCGAATTCTTCTTAAAAAATTTCTACCTAAGAAATCGTCGAATAAGCTGTTATTATATACATAAACAGTCTGTGATGGTTTGAAATAAAAGCTTGGTTTACTTAATATTTTTTATTGTTGAAAAGTCAAGAAATTTGGCCAATACGCATCAGTTGAAGTGAGAGTAGTTACAGCCAACTAGAGAGAAACATACGTGTAAAAAAAAAATTAACTATGACAGGGAATTGATGGAGAAGGGTGTCTCGTTCAATTGCTAACTAAAAAGAATTTATTATTCGGAAACAATTAAAGTTGAGTGCTGATTGAAATTCAAATAGAGGCCACAACTGAAGAAGTCAAGATCAATATTGACTTGGTCGTGACAAGCTTTGAACAACCATCCTCTGGTTAATCGTGGTGAATAGATTCAGTAACTCTCTTATTGGTTTTATGTACTTTGCGAACGAAATAATGAAAATGAAAAGGAAAGAAAAGGCAGAACAATTGACAGAGCAACTTGATTGCCATAACCTAGCGATTTCACCCTATGGTTCGTAGCAGCAACGCGACACTTGATTATTTACTGTGAGTTACTGTTCCAAAGAAAACGAAATTAATTCAATTGGGGCAGTGATGTGACTTTGCAGATGTCTAATATTCTTTACAGGCACATATACATAAACTTACGAATCTGTAGGTTGTTGGAGTTTTTTTTTTTTAAATATATGTCTATAAATTTAATTCTAACACATCCTCAGATCTAATTGTTACTTAAATCTTCAAAATTCTTACCCAAAATAAAATAACGAAAGATCCAGACTTTGACCTCCTTAAGTGTATTGATAAAACTGGTTTCACTGTTCACATTCTTTAAAGTGCATGATAATAATGGAGAATAAACAGAACCTTGAACCAAGACCTCACGCAAGTGTTTTGAATGGTTCAGCTGAAACCAATAAATCTACCGCTGCCATTGTGGCGTCAACAAACAAGACAGTGGGTGGGAGTACTAAAACTGTCAATCATGTCGCTTCAAAGGGAAGCAATAAAGGCACCGCCAGCGAAAGTGTGGGCGGGGCTTCCAAATCGTTCGCTACCGTGGCAACTGGACCCAAAGCCGCCGAAACTGTTTCTGCGAACAAGACAAAAAGTTCCGTCGGTAGTAGCACCGCCAATCCCAGCAGCACTGAAGGCAAGCTGCAAAAAACATCGCCAGCAGCTGCAGGCAAGCCATTGAAGCCTAAACCATCTACGCTAACTAATGGCTCTTCTGGATCTAAGTCAAAGGTAAGGGTATTTAACGTCACTCACTTATCGGACAACTGGAAGAGAAGGAAAGCAGAGAAGTTGGCTGCCCTGGAACGAGAGAAGAGCGCTAAAATTGAAGCTGCAACTAATGGCTCTACTGACATCGCGACAAATGAAAAGACAAAGGACGTATCTCCAGTTATTTCGACTGCCAAAGCTACCGAAACCACAGGCAGTAATGGTATGACACCAGACGATGGAATGAAAAATTCCGAGATGGAAACCGACCTTCGAGGTAAAGAGAGCAAGGGTGAGCCTTCCTCTTTCCCTAAAGACCTTCTCTTGCCAATAAACGGTTGGAAAGGCGATACAACTTCAAAACTTGAGCAATTAGAATTACTGCTACAAGAAAACAAACTTGAAGAATTGCCAGAAATGTTGAAGGGAGATAAGGAAAATGACAAAAATAGCACAAACATAGTTTTTGAAGATCGTGAGGACGATGCGCATCCGAAGAAGAAAAAACCTAAAGATTTTGACGTTGATAAGAGCTTATCGGATACTGACCCTGAAGGTAAGATTGCACTTTTGTTTGCTTGTCTTCGTTTTTGTTTTTGTTTTTGTTTTGTTTTTGTTTTGTTTTGTTTTGTTTTTTTTTTGTCGTTTTTTTTTTTTTTTTTTTTAACTGCTATAAAAGATTTATATTTTTCTATAAAACCTCAAGTAAAATCTTTGTCTGAAATTAGTTGACCGTAATGCACTTTCCTCCAATTTTGTACGAGTGACAGAATTAATACTTTTAAGCGGCAATCTCCTTGGGCAAAACTATTTAATAAGCTCACGTAAAATAAAAATACAGAGGTATCAAAACTCACACCTTCAATGTTTTTATTCAGACATTAATTAAGTAGTCAAGAACATGCAGTTGCAAAACCGAACATAAACTTTGATATAGAATATGTATTAAAATTAATAATCAGTAGAAGACTTCAGTTGATTAAATGATTGTTTCATAAGTATAGTTTATGCGTCACATATTGACCCAATATATATATTATACAAAACGTTAATAGAATTACCCAACTGACTAGCGCTGAAAAGATGGCTTACCATCATTCTGGTGGCATGATTTGAGATGCAGTAAAACCAATATCAATATGAATATAGGCAATCTTTGTGACAGAGAAACCATTTAACATTTGCCTTAATTGAGAGCAAGCATAGTGAGAGAGTAAATGTGAAAAGAGAGGGTGGCGGACGGAGTGCAGACTCGTATCAATGTTTCTTTGGTTTGTTTTAATGTTTTTCTGAGTAAGCCGAAGATCCTTTTAAACGGAAGTGAAGGATCTCCGCCAAGAAAAAAAATATGGTCGATTAGGTAAAAATTGACCCCATTGTAAGCCTGTTGACAAAACTAGGGTTTGAAATCAGAACTTCTTTTGTGTTAATAAAATGTTTTACCGAATGAAATATCTGGCGCTCAAGTTGTCTAATGTTTATTGTCTGAAAAAAACAACAACAATTAAACGAGCAATGTTAACTCTAATCAGATTATAAATAAGAAAGAAACAAGCCTCTCGTTGCTCATTTGTTACATTGGAATTCAATATCATAGATACGACAAAATTTCCTTGTTTTAGTGTCTTTAAAAGCTATTGAAGGCCGATTATTGAAAACAACACGCTAAATGAAAAAAAAAAAGAATAAAATAAATTAAACTGAAAACATTTACGATTACAACACTACTGTCGTACCAACAGTTTACTCAACAGCCACATTTCATATTTGAGTACAGTAATTCATTAAGCTAATTTCAATCGGTCTTCTCTTTACGCAAAATAGACAAACATATATGACACATAATAAAAAAAGAGAAAACAAACCGGATCTAATTGTCACCAGATCCAGAACCAATACCGAGAAGCAAGAACAAAACGCTGCTGGCCTACATGGCAGCCTGCGCTAAGAGCGGTATGAAGCCCAACCCTTCTTTCATGAGACAGTGCGGCCGAAGTTCTATAGACATGAGGAACAGAATGTTGACCCACCAAGATGCGAAACCCATGGCAATTGCTCTCGTGGTGAGTGTAGTTCAGAGATTGTGAACTTGATACTGAATAATAATTTAGCATTATAATACTCATTTTAACTTTTATTCTTCTTCTACTACTACTACTACTACTACTACTACTACTACTACTACTACTACTACTACTACTACTACTACTACTACTACTACTACTACTACTACTACTACTACTGCTGCTGCTGCTGCTGCTGCTGCTGCTGCTGCTACTACTACTACTACTACTACTACTACTACTACTACTACTACTACTACTACTACTACTACTACTACTACTACTACTACTACTGCTGCTGCTGCTGCTGCTGCTACTACTACTACTACTACTACTACTACTACTGCTGCTGCTGCTGCTGCTGCTACTACTACTACTACTATTACTATTACTACCACTACTACATCTACTACTACTACTTTTTATATCCTTTAGTCTAAACACTATCTATTCGATTAGATTGATGCAAAAGGTGGAAAAAGAGTTTTTTGAAAATATTTGATTCTTTCTATACATAAAGTGAGACAGTAAATTAGAGCTACTTTTAAAGGATTTTAGTAGTATCAATAATTTTTTCGTTACTTCCATAATTTTATATTGGGTTCTCTATTGATATATTAGGCATATTCTATTTTTCTCAGAAATGGTGCAATTCCTTTATACATGACTTATGAAAGTACTAATTTAACGATAAATATTTTGCTCTTTAGTATTTTACACATGAAGCCATTTTTAAGGAAATGTCATAATGGATATAATTATGTTAATATTTTAGCTACTGTTGTGCACTAGATTCGATGCATTTATGCTCTACATATATCTTGCCGAGACAGTTAGTCTTGAATAGGCATTGGCGCTTTTATTAATTAGTCAATAGGTGTGCATGTGTTTATAAAGCAATGTAAATTTCAGCGAATTAGAGTATTTCTGTATACGATAAGGTTTTCTTGGAACCATTGTGATTAAACACTGCTTTGAAAACATTATGAGTGAGGCAATATGCAGGAAACTTGAAAGTTGGTTATAAGAACACTGAAAATCTTGATCCTATTTTATTATGAATCTTTCCCAAATGTCTAGTTAGACTAGTCAGTAAGATCTGAAAACCGCCGTGAAAGCGTTAGGTAACTTTGCAAAATCCAAATTTATTTATAGATCATTTTGAAGATTCTTTATCATATAAATTTGAATAAAAGCGCAAATTGTCCCGCAAAGCAATGCACCTTTAGGCTCGTTTTGCCAGAGTCCGCAGCTTTCTTATACAAACTCTTAAAAGGATGTTGAAACATTCTTCTAAAGTTCAGAGTAAATTGACTTCATAATTTACATTATGCTCGTGATTTAAAAAAAATTGAATAAAGCTACACGTGTGTATACATTGCACATGACTGCAGTTCGTCGACTTTGAAAAAAATTATTATATTAAATATTAGTAAGATAAACCAAAAAAAAAATATTTTGACACCTATAGAAAACGATCCATCATGTAATAGTATTACATTGCTTTTTTTCTATAAACCTGTATATCAGGGCGACAGAAGAACGAGCCTTTTGGACCTGTCCGACAATCCTCTAGGCCCTAAAGGAACAACCTGCATCGCCCAGATGATGCAGGCCAACGAAGGCATAATGGAACTGGTATGAAACGTCCGCCTGAGGCCTTCTACTGTTCTGACCTCAGTTACAGCTTCGAACAAAATATTGTCAAGTGTTTTTTCATACAAATCAAGCTTTTTCGTATACCTTGTAAAAGAAACATACCAATTTAAAATTTAGTTTTTCATAATTGCATAGAACTGAAATTACCTTTGAATATAACTGGCAAAAAGCATAGATAATGCAAAATTAAAATTATTGAAAGTGGTCGGAAATGTTTCATAATTACAGAGCGATATACGTATGTGCTATATATAAACAAATGTAATTAAAACACATTTAGTATTCACTGATTTCATAGTCTTGATTCAGGAAAACTGCACTTGGGATAATCAGCCAAACATTCTGAATGAGGGTGAATCTAAGCATCAAGTTCGGTTATAATCCCTGCCTCACCTTCCACGATCCTCCTCCCCCCCCTTTACCCCATCCTTCATTTTCATTTATTCACCACGTTCGTAGTGCTCCCCCAATTCTTATTTTTCTCTGATTATCTCCCCTGTATATTCTGTTTTGTTCCGTTTCTGTTTAGAACCTGTCCAACACAGACCCTGGCACCGAAGGTCTGCAAGCTCTAACCCAATCCCTGCCCGATAACAGGAACCTGCGGCGGCTACACCTGGACAATAACAAGCTACAGGAAGGGGACGGGAGGCACCTGGCTAAACTTATAACAGTAGGTAGAATTTACTGAACTCGACTCACTCATAAGTATACGAGCAACTTTTAAACAAAATCGTATTTTTGTCTTCTTCAAACAAAATTTGTTTGAAGATGCAGTACGTCTTTTCCGAATAGCCCAACTTATCAGGGTAAACAAACCTTTGCATATTTAGGTGTGTAGTGATCTATTTCATTCAATTTTTATGCATGTTTAGGACAGAACAAGGTTCAGAAAGAACTTTAGTGTTCAACCCGTGAGCCACCCGACAATAATGTTAAACTGATCTAACTGTGCAAGATACGTAAACGGTATAGGTCACTTCTCCACGTTATGTAAAAGCTTGTTTACTTCGGTGAATCGGAAAACTCTTACGGAGGCTTTGTTCTCCATTTATTTCATCCTTCCTCCCCTATCTAACCCGCGTCCCTACTCCAACTATTTTTTTAACTATTTTTTACACAGATAATGTTGTTCTGTCCGAAAATCAAGGTTTCACGTTCTCTGATTAGTTTAAACCGTTTGTCAAAATTACATTTAAGTTGTGTATCTATCAAGTGGGGGTTTTAATGGGAGATAATTTCTACGATACAACATGCATAAATTATAACTTCACAATCTTTTGAAGTTTTAACGAGTAGTTGAGTGTGACAATTTTCAGTCAGTACGTGGAGGTCATAGATGACTATAATGGAAAGTAGATTAAAAAAAAAAATTCTTGGACATCAACAAAATTAATGTGACCATTTAAAAGTAAATACATCGGCAAATTTAAACGATAGTAATAACTAAATGCCATTCCAATCATGGTATTTGACATGACTCTTCTCCTTTTCTCCCTCTCCCCGCCTTTCAACCGTGGCGGCTCCCAGACAGTACCGGACCTAAGGGAGCTAAATCTGAACCACACAGCTCTCGGCTTCAAGGATGGGACGCGACTAGCTCTAGCTTTGGCCTCTGACACGGGCAATCTGAATACACTGAGCCTGCAGTACAACAACATCCGGACCGATAGCGCCGTGCAGCTTGCTCTCTCCTTAGGGGTGGGTGGTTTCACCACTTATATCACACTGTTATCGTTGCTGTTGTTGATATTGTTATTATTGCTGTTGTTGTTGTTGTTGTTGTAGTTGTTTATAATGATAATGATGATCATGATGATGATGGTGGTGCTGGTGCTGGTGGTGTTGTTCCTGTTGTTATTATTTTTATTGTTCTTATTGTTGTTCTTGTTATTCTTGTTGCTGTTGTTGTTGTTGTTGTTGTTGTTGTTGTTATCTTTGTCTTTAATCGTGATGTTTTTATCTTCCACCCTTTTTATACAGCCAGCCTTGTAGGGCTGCTAATTTACCAGTGAGCTTAGCAGGTATTACGCCCAATTATTTTCAGACCTTCAGAAAAATTAAACAATGTAATGACACTCCAACCTCTCCTTTCCCAAGAATGTGAACTACCCAAATACATGTATAACGCTGATTAAAAAGACTCGGCGCATGTATGACCTGTATAAAAAATGTGCATAAAACTTAACGGTACATCTTAGCCCATGCCGAAAACAGTCGATAAGTGGACTGCAGTATATCATATTAGACCATTATTTTGTTCCATAAAGCTCGTGCCCTTTTCATGATCATATAGTTTAGTCCTTTCTCTCCGGATGTAAATTTTCATTGTTGTCTGTTTTAATTAGTGAATTGTGTCCATTTAGCGCAGTCGTTTAGAAAATTTGTTTCACGTTCTAGGATACCTTTTCTCTGTGGGCGAATGGTTATAAGTATCAACCCCGTTTTATTTTTGTCTTTGCTTAGGATGGTGGAGGGTGGAGTACAAAGCTCTGATACGCTGTTTGCAGCTTCAAAAAACAACTTATTTTGTTCTTTATTTACACTTGCGTTTTTTAAATGTTATAAACGGCAACATTCGTTGTGAAAATGTTATCCATCATGCAATATTAGTTGCCAAAATTAACGGTACTCTAAAGAGACCAGCTTAACAAAAAGTACACCGAAGGATATTTTGACGTATAATGTATTTTAAACATCAGTAAAATTTCTTTGTTTGGAGATGTTAAAAAAAAGCAAAATTTACGTTTTATTTTTGCCAAGTCACTAGAAACGAATGTAAAAACTGATAATATTATCTTGTTAAATAACCCCCGAAAAAAGAGAGAAACACACATTGGTTGTTTAAACTATGAATATCTTTTATTTTATTTTTTTTATTTCGCAAAGGGACAATTTTTAGATATTGATATTAATCATTTCCCAGAAAAACACGACGCTAAAGAGTCTGAACCTGGCCTGGAATGGGTTCGGTGCCGATGGATGCAGGGCTTTGGCGAAATCCCTGGGCGAGAACAGCACTCTGACGGAGTTAGATCTGACCAACAACAGGCTCGGCATAACCTCCCTGGAGCACATCGTGACGGGACTGAAGAAAAACTCATCCTTGAAGTCCATCAAGGTAATGAATAGGAGAAATCTATTGACTTGGGTTGAACATTTTTGTTTGTTCATCTAATAACAAGCAAACCGTAAAGTTTGACTTGTTCAGAACGTCGCGAATTTCTTATTTAAATGTATTTTTATTGTTCGAAAAGAAAAGAAAAACATAAAGAAAAGAGGCGCTCCAAAGCCAACATAAAGTGTAGAAAGATTGCATGGATTTTGTAAAAACAAAAAGTTCTGACAAGTATCGAAATTGGCATTTTCTAAACTGCATGTATCCTCAGCGTGTATCTCTAGAAAATGTTTGATAAATTTATCAATAACTTATCAATTATCAGCAATAATAATCGTTTAAATACTGGAATTAGTGAATATTTTTTTCTTAATCTTATAAAAACAAGGGGAAATTTTTCATCAAGGCAAAAGTTCTCCAATATATATTTAATCGTTCATGACTGTTCTATTTTAGACACTGAATCTTTCACTCATTTCAAATTTATCACCCCAGCAGCTATCCAATCGGTAAATCAAGCTACATTATTTTTTGTTCCAGTTTGGGACTAATCCAATGACCACAGAAGGTGCTAAGGCTCTTGTAACAGCTCTAGGACAGACTGAAGAATCCAATGTCGAGGAACTTGATCTGCGGGTAAGTCTCTTACGAACAATAATATTCAAATGTTTTTTATAGTAACATTGGCAAATATCGTAACATGAAATCACCTTCAAGCTTCGTATATCAGGGATATTAGGATAATATGGAAGGATTCTATTACTTTATTCATTTTCGATGAAAATCAGAATAAAAGACGGAAGTGAAAAAATTGCCATGATTAAAAAAAAAGTCAAAAAAAAAAAATTTTTCTGCTGAAGTGTTCTGTCTTCACATGATAGTATAGCCGTCAAATGTTGCCTTCATGTAACAGCTAATTGATCTGTCAGGATGTTTAAATGCTCTGCTGAAGAAATTCAAGTATTGTAAATAAGATTATGTCTCAGTATTTTTTTTATACTTAACTCCCAGCCCAGCTATTTATCTAAATTCTGGAGCATTTTGTAAACAAGTTATGAAAGAATTCTTAAAATCTGTATCTTCTTTCTAATGACTCAGCCAAAAAAAACAACAACTTTGTCTTGAATGCAGAGATGTAAATAAAATGGTTCATAAGTTAAAGACTGCCTCGACATATTAGGCTCACTACTTGAGAACTTTACCTCTTCTTGCTGATGAACGTCGCAACAAACAACAAGCGGAAGGGAACTTTTTTTTTACTAAAGTTGATGAAATAATTATTTCAAAAAGCGCAATATGGGCATATTTAAGAGGCGATACCATAACTATGAGATATAAAAGTTGGTTTCGAACTTCACCAAGCAGCAACACAGTTTTAATGCGAACTTCTGATTTCCCATTTGTCATATCATTATTGAAAGCAAATGAATTTTTTTTTTTAAATTAGGGTCCAAAGCTCAGGAGTTGGAATGAATAGTCATATCTCCAAGAAGGAAGCCATTATCAATTATTGTTGTGTGTCTTTTTTTCCCGCTTTTCTTACACTTAACTCCATTTACAAAATTCACAATTTTTGGAAGTAAAAAATAATAAAAAAGTCGATTTGACCTACTGTATTTCTCAAGGGAATCCCCATAGACCAGGAGTTTGTGAGCATGGCTGAGAAACTGCGTGAGACCCGAGAAATAACTGTCCTGCACGATACCGAAATTCAGATGGGCACCTCCAACCAGACCAAAAAGTTCGACGGTGATAACCTGGACCGGTTCGACCCTATCATGGTGCTTTTCGAGTACATGAAGAAAGACAACTTGAGAGTAATCGATCTTTTCCAGGTAGGAACCAATTCACGGTTACCATTGAGCGATCCGAAATGCGGTGACGAATTGCTCGTTTTATGCTGATTTGAATATAAGATGTATATATAACGATTCTCGAAATTGTGGAAATTCAAAATTCAAAATAAATGATTATAAATTATTAGATAAAAATTTCTTTATAGTGATCGTTCATTGCAGTTGCTTGTGCGCAACTAATATGAGAGTAAGAGTCAATGGAATTAACATAGATAGGAATACCTAATGTTTTCGGTCATTCCTTTTCTGTCCAGTTAAGTATGAATCGAAACATCTCAGACAAAAATAATGTTCCCAATTTTATTGAAGTATGTTTGCATTTCATTTCAAAACTAAGGGACTGTACATTTTCATTTTTTTTAAATGTGCGAGTTATGAAGCTATAAACGTTTCTTTTTTTTTAGGCTTTTCCTGGTATTATTTATAGTATTCATTTTCAACTCATTAATTGTTTGACATGTATTAAGCATAATATTGTTTTTTACTATGTAGAGTATAATACAATGTTTCCAAAAAAGCACCCTGTTAGTAACTAACCCCCTTAAGGTCTTTACAGTTTCACTAATAAGGTTTATTATGTGGGAACCTGATTTAAGGCTATAAAATCATAACTCTATCATAGCAAAACTCTCGGTTAATTAAAAGAACTTATAATATGTTATGTAACATTTTTTGCGATGATTCTGTTTTTGCCTCTAGTTTTTAGACCAGAAGAAGCGAGACAAGTTGAGCAGAAAGGATCTAAGGGATGGAGTCAATGTAAGTTTAATGTTATCATTATTTTTAGAGTTTTAGTGAACATTTTTTTACCTTGACAGTTTATCAAAAACTTAAAAGAAAAATTTTTGCAGATAATGATCATGATTTTAGAAACAAGATTTACTTTTCCCTCTACGACAACTAAAAGAAATAATTGAAGGTTAAAAGAACGTTTTAAAATTGACTCCAATTAAACTGTTTCTACAGCAATTTTAATAGAAATGGGAATAAAAAATAAAAAAAAAATATTCAAAATATTAAATCATTGAGATTAACACCATATGTAACCGCTATCTAAAATTCTTGCACGAGCAAAACTTTTGGGGTCTTCACCTGAATTGTACATCTCTGTATAATACTTCCTCCTCCTTTGCATCAGTATCTCTGACCTCAGGTTATGGTTCCTTTATGCTTTCTACTTTCTCTATTATAATTGTTGTTGAGTTTAGACGATAGCTGTTCATCTCTTTATCAGACAAGCTTCTTAGTTTTTTCAGTGGTCATAATATACCCAATATGAATAAAAGTAACTTTTTATTTGGTTTAAAGAAATCATTCAAATTACCCTGACAATAAGGCCAGCCTACAATATTTAATCCATTCTTAATCCGTTCAAAAAAAATAAAAACAAAAAAAGCAATTGTTTTCAATTCCTTCCGAATTTGTATTCATTCTGTAGTACTGGGTATTCACAATTCTAGGGATTATAATTTCTGTCTCACAGATTCTTCGCTTGCCTTTCACCGAACATGCCTTGGATCAGATCATGAAGGCTTTAGATAGAAACAGAGACGGTTTCATTCAGCTGGAGTAAGTCATGTGTGTGGGGTATTTGTCATTGAAAGTACAAAAGATAATGTGCAATTCATGAAGAAGTTGCCGTATCGTACAGTTAAAAATCCTTAGTGGATGTTTAAATGGCGAAATGGCAGAGATCTACACAGGTTATATGGGAATAACGCGCCGTTGTATTTTTACTATTAATATTTAATTATTGAAAGGGCCACATGACGAGCATAATCAAGCCATTTAAATCTTATCTTTTGACTGTCATTAATTTAGCTTTAAGTCGAGAATAAAGTGGCAAAAGGCAACATTTTTTTTTTGGCATGGGATACTAGTTGAAAAATGGTATACCTAAACCACCACGGGATTTCATTTTGCAGTGATATGATGAAAGGTTACAAAGAAAATGAAAGCATCGTCAAGCAAAGACGAATCAGAGCGAACCAAAGGAAGAAACCCGATCGCGGTTTGGAGGACCTATGGGAGATCCTAAAAGAACTCATCGCCAAGAGGAAGTCAGAAAACGAGAAAAGGTCGCAACAGGCGCAGGCGCAGGCCCAGGGACAAACGCAGAAGGAAGCACAGACGCCTAGGAAATGAGTGAAAGAGAATGTATGAAGTGGCGTTGGACGACATAAATCGTGGCGCATTGTTTTATGGATGTTGGAGTGTGTTTGTGTGTGAGACATAAGAATTTAAGACAGAAAATGTGATGTTCATGAAACAGAGAAAGAGAGAAAGAGAAAGAGAGAGAGAGAGAGAGAGAGAGAGAGAGAGAGAGAGAGAGAGAGAGAGAGAGAGAGAGAGAGAGAGAGAGAGAGAGAGAGAGAGAGAGAGAGAGAGAGAGAGAGAGAGAGAGAGAGAGAGAGAGAGAGAGAGAGAGAGGGAGGGGGGTTCCATTTTGATTTTTTGCAATCACATTTTGTTGTAAAAGCGCACAATATTTTCATATCATAAACTCTTCGTAAATAATAGTATAATAGTTATTATCAGTCCGAGAAACAATTGGAAAGTGTTAAGATAGGTTGTGGAGGAGAGGGAATGTTTGTTCTTTAAAAGAAGAATAAATAGAGTAAGAACTTATATCTTTTAAAAGTTACGTTATGAATTTGTCCAAATAGGATTATGGACTTTCTAGAATCAGTAATGTAAACTGAAGTTGCTTAATTAAGGGATTTTTTATCTTTTTGCATTTTTCTGAAATACGAATTAATCGCCTCAAATGGCATACATCATTTCTCTCAGATTATATCGATAGATGAGTCATTTTTTTTTCATTATTTTCTATGTCTTTGTTGGTCTATTACGACTCTGGTGCTATCGCCAAAGCTGTGAATATCAAAATAGCCATGCTCCGCAATGGTTGTGAAATGAAATAAAAAAAAAATATTTAAATACTCCTTTTGTGTATAATTATGTTGCTTTTTCTTCAATTCTAATAAATACTTTACATTCACTTAAAGCAGAACTAAGTTTAATTATGGATTTTGAATCACGTTGCTGCACTGTTTGTTACAAATGTTGTATATCATTCATTTTCACCTACATTCGGCAAACGTTTTTTTTTTTTGTTTTTTTTTTTTTATTTACTTAAAAAGTTCTGTATCATTATTACCGATAAGGTTTCGCGATGAAAAATTAAGAAAAATTCCTCTTAGATAACTGACTTTGAATTCAACAACAACAACAACAACAACAACAACAACAACAACAACAACAACAACAACAACAACAACAACAAAAATTCATTCTGAAAGCAGGAAGAAATTGATGTTCACAATGATTTTATGTTGCGATCTACTGTAAATTTTTGCCAACACTTGAAGCAATAACTATGAGAAATCAGCTAATTCTATACTTTCTAAGTCTGCTTTAAAATCTTTTAAAATGCTTACTAGAGAAATATGAATTCCTATAGAAAGTGATGCACTGTTTTGCGCAAATTCATAGCTGCACATTAACTTAAATCAACAATTATGATGATAAATCTTTTAAATGGTTTATAATCAGATTTGGATTTTGTAACACTATTCAACTATTCTCATACACTTTCCACTAAAGACCATAAAGCACTGCCCTTACTTTCATTACTCACGTATGTGTAGGCTCAAGCCCGGAAAAATTTTTTAGAAAACTTATGGTCCCATGCAACAAGAACCTGACAATCCATAAAAAGGTCAAAGGCCAAAAAAAAAGAAAACCTAAGGAGAGAAAACTCCAATGTGTACAAGGTTAAAAATTAGGTTTTCAAGAAAAAATAACCAGTGTAGCATAAAATCACGGAACTCGAACTATGCAATTTCTTCTGGCATGAAATTGTACCATTTAAACTAAATGCAGCAAAATTTAGTTTGAACACATTTTAACTGTAACTGGATTTTTGTGCATAAAACTAATAACCCACGTTGTCGAGCTTCCTGTCCATGGGCCTCATCATTATCCCAGAGGTATTGTTATGGTGGTTCAATTGTTGTATGCCATAAAAGCAGCTTTGATCAGTTGATTTTTACATACTGGAAGCCTCTCACACAATTGTTTAAGCAGTTGTTTTTTTTACTGTTGTATTGTTATTTCTTTCTTCTTTTTGCAGTTCTTCCTTTTTCACTGTCTTTCTCTTGTCATCTGTATGTAGCTAGTTCTTTCTTTTCTTTAAAGTTCTTCCTCTTCCACTCTCTATGTCTCTCTTTCTCTTTCTCTGTCTCTAATTTCTTTGTTTCTCTCCTCTCAATTTCGATGATTTTATATCTTTATACGCCTATCTATGTAAGTATTTTACTCTCTATTTGTCCCAAACTATTCAATTTTCTCCTTTCTACTTCCTCTTCTCTCTCTCTCTCTCTCTCTCTCTCTCTCTCTCTCTCTCTCTCTCTCTCTCTCTCTCTCTCTCTCTCTCTCTCTCTCTGAAACCCTAATGCAGCGTCATGTTTACAGGAAAGTAACTGTTGAAATGGAAAATTTCCGACAACTCAGTTGAAAGAAAACCCGTGCGAAATGCGTTTTTCTCTTATGCTTGTATCGTAAATTGTATTAAATCTTTTTATGAAGTTGTTGAAATCACAAAGATCTTTATATTGAAATAGTAAAACTATCAAACAAATACAAGCTAACCATCTGTCTCTGTCTTTCTGTATCTCTCTAACTTTTTCTCTCTGTCTCTCTTTCACTCTCTCTCTCCTATCTCTCTGTCTTACACTCTCTCTCTCTCTCTCATTCTGTACACATACACACCCTGAAAACACATGGACCAAAAGTATTTCCAGATGTGGGCGATAATTTATTGAGTTATTAGAGTTAAACAGAAAGAAGCATCAAACTCTAGATCTAGTACCGTTACAAACATGATAAAAAAAATGAAGAGAAGGGTAAATTTAGTCCAATAGCAAGATGGACACATGTATCCAAATTTAGTTCAACAGAAGGGAAAACTCTCATTTGAACTCATCAATCAATCATTCAGGTGCCGTGCTCTTTAGCGTAGGCGGTCATGACTTTGCACGCATCTCTATCCCATGTCGCTGTGAGCGCTTTATCACTCATCCTTATTTGAGCCACTTTGTTAGTCCATCCAACACCTGTTGATGCTGTTTTCCCCTGCTGCATTTTCCTAAACTCATTCCAGTTGTCAAAAGATGTTCCAGTCTCTCTCTTCTCATACCATGGCCAAAAAAGTTTGCCTGCAATTCACGTATTTTTTTGCTATTGAATTCCAACTCTTTCTTTCTGCTTTCTTCTTTGAAGATGTCTAATAACTGTCGCAAGTCTTCTTTATTTCTAGAACTAATACAGTGTCATCAGCATATCTCAAGTGGTGTATGTTGTGGCCTCCTGCTTTTATCTTGGATATCCTTCTAGGTTTTGCATAATAATTTCACTGTAGGCAGAGAAAAGGTCTGAGAAAAGCACACGTCCTTGTGTGACACCACACTTTTTTTTTTTTAATTTGCTGATTTCTTCATCAACTTGCATTGCTTCCCAGTACATGTTTTAAATCCTTGGCGGATCTTTTCTATCTATCTTCAACTATGTTAGTTGTGTGGTTATCTCACCTTGTCATACTTTTTCAAATGCCCCAATGTAGTCAATGAAGCACAAACATACCTCTTTTTGTACTTCTAGAGCTCGTTCAATCATAGTTCAATGGTGTGGATTTGTTGTACTTTTTCCCTTCACACAGTTCCTCTGCTATTTCTGGTTTGATTTTGTTTCCGACTCGAATCATGATGATTCTTACAAGTATTTTGGTGATATGACTCATAAAAGAGTTCATTCTATGGAATTCACACTCTGTTATCCATGGTTTCTTTCGGCAATGCTATAAATGTGGATTTCGAGATATCTGGTGGGATCTGACCTGTGTTGAATAATGCTGTGATCTTATCAATTCCTTAGACTTGAAGTGCTTCTAAAACTTCCACAGATATAGCGCCTGGGCCTGTTCCTTTGCCTTATTTCATCTTTCTTTTTGCTCCCTGGATCTCATAACAAGCTGAAAAATAACAAATTAAATGCGCAAGATGTGTTTTTTTTATTAAATAAATTGAATTTTTTTTTTCAAACCGTGGCATCAAAAAATTTTGGCGAACATCAAATTAAAGCACAATTTTAGAAAATGATCAAAACAACATGAAAGGTAATTGCTTTCTGGTTCTTGCATATTGATTTAGGCCAGTAGTATGTGTAAAAATGTTGACAATATATATTCAGGAAGTACCTTTTTTCACAAAAAGCAAATAGCTGTGGTCAGTGTCAGGCACATGTTATGGTACAACCCGTTATATTGCCTTCCACAGAATTTTTAACAGGTATTTATGCTTTCTTTTGGTTTAGCAACTGAAAAATGCAACAAAGATATTATTTAGTAATCACACCCCTTACAAAAGAAATAATCTAAAGGTATTTTACTAGGTGCCCTTGCAGATTTGATATGGAAAATTCATTCTTCATCAAAGATGACCAGCAAAATCCATGACCATCTAAAACTGAATGCATAAATGACAATGATGGTATGCCTGATAATCATAGTTAGTTGCAAAGTAGATCTTCGGAAGGGGCAAACCATTGCAGTATAAAATGCAAACACAGTGATATATATGCTTTTCAGGCTTATTTCGGTGCTTTGCGATATTCTTATTGTCTAAAGGAAATAAGGGTAATAACTCCTAAAACTGTACATCAATAGTAAATCAACAGTCTCCCATCTTCCAGGTTATAACTAGACATTTTTAATCCAAATCTCAAAGTATATTGATACCCAAGATGTATGTCTGTCTTACCCGAAACCTATGACTTTCTATAACTTTTGAGGAATCTGCCCTCTTTCTTTTTCTAAAAAGATTTTGAATGATGCTTCTATATCTGTAACAAGTTGCTCTCACATTTGCACAAAAAAGTCCTTCCTTTATGTCTAAATTAAAGAAATTCTACAACATCCACAGATGGATGGCCAGATGGTAAAGAGTCTGGCTGATTCCCTGTTCAGTCGGGAGGAAGAGGAGAGACACCAGAGGAATCTTAATGAGGATGAACAGCTCAAAAACCAAGTAGCTGAGGCACAAGTTATGGTACAATCTGTAATAAAACCGTACTTCTCTTCTCTTGTGATCTCCAAGTAAGATTCCCAGGAAAACAAGAAAGACATTTTACAAATCAGAGACATTCTGTGTTTCATTATTTCACATCATAGAGCTAAGGAAACAATTCACTAGACAGCGTTTGTAAGGGTTTAGGTTTCTATGCAGAGATTAGGTCAAATGTCATACAAACAATCCTGTCTTAATCCCTATGGGGCTCAACACAATCTGAAATTGTATCTGCATCGAAATTTTTACCTGATGGAGGTTCAAGAACTGATTAACTTATACACCAACACTTCTCTTTTTCACCCTTATTTGTTGCAATACTCAAAGCATTTGATTTTCTACTCAAAGATATTGTGGAAAAGTCAGACAAGAAACTCTAGTTCATTTTCCCTCCTCATGTTTGCTCATAAGAACAGTCCATTTGTAAATTGTTTTTTTTTTATATGGAGGATCGGTTGAAAGAACCAAAGCACAAGCTGCAGGAGAAACCAGTAAACGTGCATACTTGTAACTCAACCACCACATGCACGACTCTGTCTACAGGCCCCAGCACCAATGTAACAATCATACCTGCTGCTGCTGCTGCTGCTGAAGGATGAGTTTTCAACAGCATCGACCACGCCAGGGATCTGTCATTAGCTAATACTATCCACCCCAACTGATAGGGGGTCACCTATCAAACATCCAGTGATGAAAGTGGAAAACAAGTCAATTGCTTTGGAGCCCCACGGTCCATCAGCTCAGGGACATCTCTTGAACAGCTGGACCCTGGTCAGCTTATCCAACTGAAAAAGCTTATTCCCACCGTTATTGCTGGGGAGGCAACTCCAACAAGTCAAACCGTTGTTCTTGATCTTTATGCCCAGTGTGTTTTTCTGGAGTAGAGAAAAATATAACAAATTTCACCAATGAAGGAGGTATGAAGCAAAGAATGATGTCATCAAACGAAACGAAACATGATCAGGAAAAGACAGTTGATAGAATTTGAGCATGCATAATAATGGATCGAGCGTGGAGGGTGAAAAAAAAGATAGTGAATAAAGAAAGAGATGGCTGAAAGGTACTTGTTAAAGACAAAAAAAGATAAACCAGGATGGGAAAGACACAAAAAAGTATGAGGAATGAAACATGGATGTTAGAGAAAAGATAATGTTTGACACGGGTGGAGGGAGACGGATAGAGAATAGAGTTAAAGAAGGGAGGATTTAGTACATAGTTAAAGGACTAGGGATGTTAAATTTTTATATGGAAGTGGAGGGAGGGAGAATGAAGAAATAAAATTTCTCAGACTATCCTGCAGATTTTAATTATTATCATGAACTATTTCACGCCATTCAGGATATCTTTCTTTATTTGCTAGTTTATGAAAATGTGCAATATCAAGCAAATTTTTTTTGATACATGTGATAAATATTGTTTTGATGTAAAGGGCAGTTTTAATTTAATCTTTGAATTAGGCTGCCTTTTTTTAGTGATGAAGATTTCATTTTGAAATAGAATAAATTTTTTAAGGAGTTTTTTGAAAAAATGTTTGTGAGGGGGTAAAAAAGCATGAATGAAGATGATAGAAGCAAAAGATATGTTTTCTTTGTTAAAATTTCTTAGTTTTTCCCATTGACTTCGCACCATGACTGTGTTGTGCAATAATTAGCGTTTTTTTCCTAGATTGTGAAAAGAGTTGGTGTGTGTATAAGTGATATGTTAAGATGGGAATTATATAAGCCTTGTTTTTATATTTTATTTCTATTAAAGGAAATCCCTTCCTGCTCTCTTCTGTATGTAGAAAGTTAAAAGAAAGAAGATTAGCTTCTGCTTTGGAGGTTTGCCTTCTCTCAGATAGTAAAACAATTTTAGCGATAATATCACTTCTGTTTTGCATTTCGTATAAAAAAAAAACATGAATGTTGCATTATAGAAAATGAATAGTCCGTTTTATATCAATATTGTTTTTTTTTTCCTTTGTTTTTTTGTTTTTTTTTGTTTTTTTTTTTTTTGTTTTGTTTTGTTTTGTACCATTCACCTGGGGAGAGAGAGAGAGAGAGAGAAAGAGAGAGATTTGATTAAAAGACTAGGACTACAACAACGTGCTCTTTTTTTAATTTGTTCCCCTTACAATATTTATTTGACAGGTAAACATCTGTATTATTTTATTGTTTTATTTAAAAAAGCTTAGATCGGTTCATTAGAAAAGTCTTATTTCCATATTTTATTTCTTTTAAAGGAAATCCCCTTCCTGTTCTCTTTTGTAGAAATTTGAAGGAAAGACAATTTTCCTGTGCTTTTCAGATTTGCATTCTTTCAGGTAGAAAAACAATTTTAGCAATAACATTACTTAGGTTTTTTTTTCATTTGATGAAAAAAAAAAAACAGCAGATGAATGTTTCATTATAGAGAACGAATAGTCCCTTAAATATCAATATTGTTTTTTTTTCTATTTGTTTTGTACAATTCACCTTAATATTTGTAAAAATGAATTGCTCTTTAAATAGGTGCCCTTACCTCAAAAGAGAGAGAAAGAGAGATATTTGTTTACAAGACTAGGACTACAACAACATGCTCCTTTTTAATTGGTTTCCCTCACGATATTATTTGGCAGGCAAAAATCTGTATTATTTTATTGTTTTATTGGACAAAAAAAAAGATAAGTTCAGTTGACCGCTCGATAGCGAATTTTTATGCCGAAATTTGGATTAATCATCTAGGTGTTTGGATGATAACGAAGTTATCAAAGGGTAATAACAGCCAAATACCGTTTTCTTTATGAGATATATTACTTCCCTTGATATAGTCAAAAGTTTTATTAGTTTTTTGCCTGTTTAGTTGCTTAATTTGTTATTAATGTTCTGTTTTGTTGGGTTTTTTATTATTATTATTTCTTTTGTCACAATTTTATTACAGCTACAAGTTTTATCTCAGCAGCAAAGATGCAAAAGGGCAAGTCTTTTAATCAAATAAGTAAATCAATCATTAGGGATGTGGATCAGGGATTAGCGATATTAATGTTTATTGATCAATCTTCTAGTAAACATATCAATCCTAAAGTTAAACAAATATTGCCATGGCTTAGATTATTTTGCTTCCAAAGATCTCATGTTGTGTGTTACTCATTAAGTCCTGCTAAACACTCTGTTTTCTTTTAACACTGTACTGTAATCTTTTAATGTAAAGATGTTGCAAGAATTATTTGTGTTATTAAAGAATTGAAATCTAATTTTTCTTTTTGCTTTAGTGAAATCTAAATTGTAATCTGGGTGAAAGGCTAAGTGGTTAATTGTTATTGCTGCTGTAAACAAATTGACCTGGGATCTAAGTCCTGAGCAAAATGGCAAATATGATGTATCGAAATTTTATAAAGTGAATCGGATCCAAACACATGAATGACGGTAGTCAGAATAACTTACAATGAAAATTCCATATTAGTCAGTTTTACACGTGAGGTAGTTTTACAAAGCAAAAGCTGAACAGACTGAGTTAAACTGGACACTTTTTACGAGAACTCGTGGAAATATAATTAAAATAATCTGTCGATTTAAGGTGTTACTTGCTTGAAGGGGTAATTCAGTGTCTGCATCGGGTAACCTATCAAGTGACAGAATAATAAATCTGAAGTTATATTGTACAGTTAATGAAAATGCTGTTCTAACTTTTCTTTTACTTGGTAACATCAAACAAAACACATGGTAAGACAAAAAGCACAATGAAATATCTGTATAAAACACTCTTGCACCGTTGCCGTTCTTTGGCCGGTATTTATGAACATTAAACAACTCTCCGACTATGAAATTAGTGTATGTGATTAGATAAAGCAACTCTTGTTACCCTTTCTTAAAAGTACATATTCGAAGTCTTAATAAAAGTTCATCTATCACTTGAATCAGAGTGATAGCCTTGCGGGTAAATCCAACACTGAGAGCCTAGACCGTTCAAATGCATTGACGCTGATACCATTGCTCACAGGAGCGCAAGGTCAAATGAAAAAAGAAAACAAATTACACCAGACATTGCATGCGGAAAAAAATTCAGTGAATCAACATGACGTAAGATACCGTTACGAGGAATCCACGATGAAAGTAATCTAGCAATAGGGCCTATGAATCCGGCATTCACATTTCGTAGTAAATTTCATCAAAAGGCCTCAAAATCCAATTCTTTTTCAGCAGTAAACATTCCGATATTTTGAAAAAAAAAATTTTTAAGGTTCAACATAGATAAGTACATTTTTTGAAAGGTTATTTCTACTTGTCGACCAAATCCAGCATCTACATATAGTCTAACTTTGAGTGCTTGGTACGGCTTATCACGGTCATCATGGTGAAGAAAGTTGGCTAAGAATGAGACAGAGAAATATCATTAACGAAATGGCAAGAATATCTAATGTTCCTTCATAGAAGATGACAAATGGGGACTGTACGAGGAAAGGGGGTTGTACTTCAAAATATTTTATGCCAAAAATCCCACGCCTACTTAGCACATACTAAACTGTCTAAATAGCACTAAGCATGGTGAAATTTAAAATGTTTGTTTAGTAATTATCCGAGACTTATAGTGGGGTGTCAGTGCAAGGCGAGGACAGACCTAATGCAAGGCCCGAAAAACCCGGTTAGACATCGGTTATAAGATGATTGTATTCTAAGGCATCAGCCAAGCCCGATCTCTGTAAGTTGAACGTCTCCAGGGTTTCTCGTTTAATCTTATACAAAGTCTCTCTCTCTCTCTCTCTCTCTCTCTCTCTCTCTCTCTCTGTCTCTCTCTGTCTGTCTCTCTCTCCCTCACACACACACACACTTTGCCTGTCTCCTTTTATTTTAGAATCATTTCATCATTATGTATGTTTCTATATATATATATATGTATATTACTCAATCTTTGTCTGTATATGCAAGTCAATTATTCTTTGTCCTCTTTCTGATTTTTCTACTAATTTACTCTCTTTTCCTTTTTTTTTCTTTTACCTCTGTTCTATGACTTTTATTTTTTTTATGTCTGTCTATGTCTGTATCGAAATCACTCTTTCTCTACAGTGTTCCTGTGTGTCTCTTTTTTTTTCTTTTTTTTTTTCAGGTTATTTCCCTTCCACGCTCTCTCACTCTTTCTATCTCTCTCTCTGTCTCTCTCTCTCTGGTGCTCTCTATCTTTTGCTCCCTCCCTCTCTCTCTCTCTCTCTCTCTCTCTCTCTCTCTCTCTCTCTCTCTCTCTCTCTCTCTTTCTCTCTCTCTTCTTTGCGCCTCTTCTCTAATTATTTTTTTTTAATCTTTCTCCATCAGTCTTTTAATCAGTCTTCTTCTGGAACTGTGTGTCGATATTTCTACCATCTTTTTCTGGTTCTTCCTTTTTCATTCTCTCTCTCTCTCTCTCTCTCTCTCTCTCTCTCTCTCTCTCTCTCTCTCTCTCTCTCTCTCTCTCTCTCTCTCTCTCTCTCTCTCTCTCTCTCTCTCTCTTTCTCTCTCTCTTTCTCTATCACTATCTCCATTTCTCTTTTTTTTTCACTTCTATGCTGTTATTTTCGAAACATTTTTCCCATAGATGGGTCCATGGGAGTTTATTAGTCTTTCTCTCTCTGAAACTTATGGTCGCATTCTCTTTCTTCTTTTTCTGATTTTTCCTCTTCCACACTATTTCTCATTCTGTCTCATTCTATTTTTTTTTAAATCTCTTTGCCCCTCTCTACCCCCACCTCCTCTCGCTCTTTCCCTCTCTCACTCTCTGTCAATGACTCTTTATAAGTCTTTCACAATAAATCTTTCCTGTTTTTACATATTATTTCATTGATCTCTAATTCTTTATTGAACGCGCAATTTGCAAGCTCTGTTAACGGCAATCATTGTTCTTCCATTTTTTAATCAACTTTTTCCTGCTGATTTTTCTGTTTTTCACCAGTCTCCTTGCTTTACGTTACGGCTCTCTCTTGAAGGATATTTCCAAAAGAATGGAAAAACTGATGGTCCATGAAAGTGGTATCAATGACCTGAACAAATAAATACGTATATACCTCTATTCCCCGCTACCACCCTAGTGGCTACAACTGAGGTACACAATACGGATCACTTTGCTCGAACAGTTTATTCTCTTTCTGTAGTAAAATAATTCAGATCGTTATATTACATTTGTTTGATATCTATGTGCATTCTACAACTTTGTCTCTCTCTCTTTCTCATTAACTTTTTTTCCATTCTTCCCTCTTTGTCTCTCTCACTCTGTCTCTTTGTGTGTTTGTGTGTGTCTGTGTGTGTGTGTGTCTTTCTCTTCTACTTTGCCTCACTTCCTTCTCTTTTGATATTTTTAAAATATTTATGTCTCTGTCTATGATAATGTGTATTACTGTTTCTTTCTCTAACTGTTTCACCATCTCTCTTTCATCTCTTTCTCTCGTTCTTAATCTCTCAGTTTCTCTCTATCTATCTATCTATCTATCGCCCTCTCTCTGTGCCTTTCGCTCTTTCTTTTTCCTTTGTGCCTCTTCCCCAATTAAGATAACTTAAGATTCTTTCTTTTGTTTGTGTCTGTGTTAATACATTACCTTTCTCATAAAAGTATGTCTCACTTCCTTAGTTTTCTTTCATTTTTTCCTTTTTCACTCTCCTTCTCTCTCTCTCTCTCTCTCTCTCTCTCTCTCTCTCTCTCTCTCTCTCTCTCTCTCTCTCTCTCTCTCTCTCTCTTTCTCTCTCTCTTTCAGTCTATTTGGAAGCCAGTTTTTCTCGCGCAACCTTACATGTTACCCATACCTTTTACAGTTACAAATTAAACCGTGTTGTATGTCTTTCCAACATCGGCTTTAGATTAGTATTGTCATCGCTTGTTTTTTATTTTCTGATCTTTGGGCCTACATAATGTGTTTTAGTCTCAAAGACTGTCTCTAATTTTTCTCTTTGCAACATGTGGGTGTTTCCTAAGGAAGCCCAAAATAACAATTTTCAAACCTTTATTCCCAACCACCACACAAATGCCTGATCTCGCATACATAACACGAATGACTTTGTACGAACAGTTTATTGTCTTGGTATAGAATCATGATTGAAGTCGTTATATTCAATTCGTTTCTTAGTCTTTCGCTACCTCTCTCTGTATCTCACTCTATCCTTCTCTCTACTCTTCACCTCTTCTCTCATTTTAGCTTTTTTCAATCCTTTTTTGTTCGTTTCTAAATTAGTATATGAAGGAGTCTTTATTTGTACGTGTGTGAAGCTTATATACATAGTACGAATGACTTTAAACGAACAGTTTATTCTCTTGGTATAAACGTAATGCTTAATAGGATTTCTACACGCATTTAAAAGAGTTCATGCGCTTACTGAGTGATTGAATAGTGAGACTATTTCTTTCTATTCTTCTTGGTTCTCTTCTTTCAATCTAGCTCCCTTTCTGTATCTCTATCTCTCTCTCTCTTTCTCTCTCTCTCTCTCTCTCTCTCTGTCTCTCTCTGTCTGTTTTATTTTTAGAATCATTTCATCATTATGTATGTTTCTATATATATATATATGTATATTACTCAATCTTTGTCTGTATATGCAAGTCAATTATTCTTTGTCCTCTTTCTGATTTTTCTACTAATTTACTCTCTTTTCCTTTTTTTTTCTTTTACCTCTGTTCTATGACTTTTATTTTTTTTATGTCTGTCTATGTCTGTATCGAAATCACTCTTTCTCTACAGTGTTCCTGTGTGTCTCTTTTTTTTTTTTTTTTCAGGTTATTTCCTTCCCGCTCTCTCACTCTTTCTATCTCTCTCTCTCTCTCTCTCTCTCTGGTGCTCTCTATCTTTTGCTCCCTCCTCTCTCTCTCTCTCTCTCTCTCTCTCTCTCTCTCTCTCTTCTCTCTCTCTCTTCTTTGCGCCTCTTTTCTAATTATTTTTTTAATCTTTCTCCATCAGTCTTTTAATCATTCTTCTTCTGGAACTGTGTGTCGATATTTCTACCATATCTCTCTCTCTCTCTCTCTCTCTCTCTCTCTCTCTCTCTCTCTCTCTCTCTCTCTCTCTCTCTCTCTCTCTCTCTCTCTCTCTCTCTCTTTCTCTCTCTTGCTCTATCACTATCTCCATTTCTCTTTTTTTTTTCTCTTCTATTCTGTTATTTTAGAAACATTTTTCCCATAGATGGGTCCATGGGAGTTTATTAGTCTTTCTCTCTCTGTAACTTATGGTCGCATTCTCTTTCTTCTTTTTCTGATTTTTCCTCTTCCACACTATTTCTCATTCTGTCTCATTCTATTTTTTTTTTTAAATCTCTTTGCCCCTCTCTACCCCACCTCCTCTCGCTCTTTCCCTCTCTCACTCTCTGTCAATGACTCTTTATAAGTCTTTCACAATAAATCTTTCCTGTTTTTACATATTATTTCATTGATCTCTAATTCTTTATTGAACGCGCAATTTGCAAGCTCTGTTAACGGCAATCATTGTTCTTCCATTTTTTAATCAACTTTTTCCTGCTGATTTTTCTGTTTTTCACCAGTCTCCTTGCTTTACGTTACGGCTCTCTCTTGAAGGATATTTCCAAAAGAATGGAAAAACTGATGGTCCATGAAAGTGGTATCAATGACCTGAACAAATAAATACGTATATACCTCTATTCCCCGCTACCACCCTAGTGGCTACAACTGAGGTACACAATACGGATCACTTTGCTCGAACAGTTTATTCTCTTTCTGTAGTAAAATAATTCAGATTGTTATATTACATTTGTTTGATATCTATGTGCATTCTACAACTTTGTCTCTCTCTCTTTCTCATTAACTTTTTTTCCATTCTTCCCTCTTTGTCTCTCTCTTTGTCTCTCTCACTCTGTCTCTTTGTGTTTTTGTGTGTGTCTGTGTGTGTGTGTCTTTCTCTTCTACTTTGCCTCACTTCCTTCACTTTTGATATTTTTAAAATATTTATGTCTCTGTCTATGATAATGTGTATTACTGTTTCTTTCTCTAACTGTTTCACCATCTCTCTTTCATCTCTTTCTCTCGTTCTTAATCTCTCAGTTTCTCTCTATCTATCTATCTATCTATCGCCCTCTCTCTGTGCCTTTCGCTCTTTCTTTTTCCTTTGTGCCTCTTCCCCAATTAAGATAACTTAAGATTCTTTCTTTTGTTTGTGTCTGTGTTAATACATTACCTTTCTCATAAAAGTATGTCTCACTTCCTTAGTTTTCTTTCATTTTTTCCTTTTTCACTCTCCTTCTCTCTCTCTCTCTCTCTCTCTCTCTCTCTCTCTCTCTCTCTCTCTCTCTCTCTCTCTCTCTCTTTCTCTCTCTCTTTCAGTCTATTTGGAAGCCAGTTTTTCTCGCGCAACCTTACATGTTACCCATACCTTTTACAGTTACAAATTAAACCGTGTTGTATGTCTTTCCAACATCGGCTTTAGATTAGTATTGTCATCGCTTGTTTTTTATTTTCTGATCTTTGGGCCTACATGATGTGTTTTAGTCTCAAAGACTGTGTCTCTAATTTTTCTCTTTGCAACATGTGGGTGTTTCCTAAGGAGGCCCAAAATAACAATTTTCAAACCTTTATTCCCCACCACCACATAAATGCCTGATCTCGCATACATAACACGAATGACTTTGTACGAACAGTTTATTGTCTTGGTATAAAATCATGATTGAAGTCGTTATATTCAATTCGTTTCTTAGTCTTTCGCTACCTCTCTCTGTATCTCACTCTATCCTTCTCTCTACTCTTCACCTCTTCTCTCATTTTAGCTTTTTTCAATCCTTTTTTGTTCGTTTCTAAATTAGTATATGAAGGAGTCTTTATTTGTACGTGTGTGAAGCTTATATACATAGTACGAATGACTTTAAACGAACAGTTTATTCTCTTGGTATAAAGTCATGATTGAAGTCGTTATATTCAATTTGTTTCTTAGTTTTTCGACTTGATTTTAAAGATTTATGAGCGTTTATTAACTTAATTATTTACTAGAATATAATTTGGGGCACAGGCATACAAAATAGACGCATTTTGTATGTTTTTTCATTTCATAATTTTTATACATGAGTTATCGTTAATATTGCATTTCAGCAGTGACTTTCCTTTTTACGTAATGCTTAATAGGATTTCTACACGCATTTAAAAGAGTTCATGCGCTTACTGAGTGATTGAATAGTGAGACTATTTCTTTCTATTCTTCTTAGTTCTCTTCTTTCAATCTAGCTCCCTTTCTGTATCTCTATCTCTCTCTCTCTCTCTCTCTCTCTCTCTCTCTCTCTCTCTCTCTCTCTCTCTCTCTTTCGCTACCTCTCTCTTTCTCTAACTCTCTATCCTTCTCTCTACTTTTCGCCTCTTCTCTCATTTTGGATTTTTTTAATTCTTTTTTGTTCGTTTCTAAATCAGTATATTACGGAGTCTTTATTTGTAATTGTGTTAAGCTTTTTATCCAATCTCTTTCTAGTTTTTTTCCTATTTCATTTTGTCTCTCTTTACGTCTCTCATTGTTTCTCTCTATCTCACTCTCTCTGTCTCTGTCTCTCTCTATCTATGTACCTCTCTCTTCTCTCTCCCTCTTTTCTTTCCCTCCCTCTTGTCATATTTGAAACCATTTTTTATTAGTATTCTAAAAGATGTGCCCATTTTTCCGTTATTACTCCCTCTGTCTCTCGTAACGGTGTGTCGCTATTTCTTTCATGTCTTCCTGATTCTTCCTCTTGCTTTCTATCTCTCCTTCTGTCACCCTCTTTTTCTCTCTCATTCTTTTAATCCCTTCTCTACCCCTCTCTTCCCCTCTTTCTCTCTCTCTTTCTCTCTCTCTCTATCTATCTTTATTTCTCTCTCTCTTTCTCTCTTTCTCTCTCTCTCTCTCTCTCTCTCTCTCTCTCTCTCTCTCTCTCTCTCTCTCTTTCGGTCTATTTGGAAGCCAGTTTTTCTCCCGCAACCTTACATGTTACGCATCTCTTTTACAGTTACAAATTTAACTGTGTTGTATGTCTTTCTTACATCGGCTTTAGATTAGTAATATCGTCGCTTGTCTTTTGTTTTCTGATTTTCGGCCTACGTATTGTGTTTTGATCTCAAAGACTATGTCTCTAATTTTTCTCTTTGCAACATGTGGGTACTTCCGAAGGAAGCCCAAAAAACCAATTTTCAGACTTTTATTCCCCACCACCTCCCAAATGCCTACATCTCAAATACAAAGCACGAATGACTTTGAACGAACAGTTTATTTTCTTGGTATAAAATCATGATTGAAGTCGTTTTATTCAATTTGTTTCTTAGTTTTTCGACTTGATTTTAAAGATTTATGAGCGTTTATAACCTTAATTATTAACTAGAATATAACTTGGGGCACAGGCATACAAAAAAGTCGCATTTCGTATATTTTTTCTTTTCATAATTTTTATACATGAGTTACCGTTCATTTTGCATTTCAGCAGTTACTTTCCTTTTTACGTAATGTTTAAGAAGATTCCTACACGCATTTATAAGAGTTCATGCTCTTACTGAGTGATTGAATAGTGAGACTATTTCTTTCTATTCTTCTTGGTTCTCTTCTTTCAATCTAGCTCTCTTTCTGTATCTCTATCTCTCTTCCTCTCTCTCGCTCTAATTCTCTCTCTCTCTCTCTCTCTCTCTCTCTCTCTCTCTCTCTCTCTCTCTCTCTCTCTCTCTCTCTCTCTCTCTCTCTCTCTCTCTCTCTCTCTCTCTCTCTCTTTCTCTACCTATCTATCTCTACCTAAATCTTATTGTACTGAAGTCTGTATGAAACTTAAACTGGCTCAATTCCTTTATATTCGAATAAATTTCCATTCAACGCTCTCTCTTTCTCACTTTCTCTGTCTCTCTCTCTCTCCCTATCTCTCTCTCTCTCTCTCTCTCTCTCTCTCTCTCTCTCTCTCTCTCTCTCTCTCTCTCTCTCTCTCTCTCTCTCTTTTGTTTGTCGCCCTGAGTCCTTTTTCTGTTCTTTGCGACTCGTTCTATTTGCGAGTTATTTTCCTTCCACGCACTCTTAATCTTTCTATCTCTCTGACTCTTTCTCTCTTTCTCTCTATCTATCTATCTCTCTCTCTTTCGCTACCTCGTTCTTTCTCTAACTCTCTATCCTTCTCTCTACTTGTCGCTTCTTCTCTCATTTTGACTTTTTTTAATCCTTTTTTGTTCATTTCTAAATCACTATATTACGGAGTCTTGATTTGTAATTGTGTTAAGCTTTTTATCCAATCTCTTTCTAGTTTGTTTCCTATTTCATTTTGTCTCTCTTTACGTCTCTCATTGTTTCCCTCTATCTCACTCTCTCTGTCTCTGTCTCTCTCTATCTATGTACCTCTCTCTTCTTTCTCCCTCTTGTCATTTTTGAAACCAATTTTAATTAGTATTCTAAAAGATGTGCCCATTTTTCCGTTATTATCCCTCTGTTTCTCGTAACGGTGTGTCGCTATTTCTTTCATGTCTTCCTGATTCTTCCTCTTGCTTTCTATCTCTCCTTCTGTCACCCTCTTTTTCTCTCTCATTCTCTTAATCCTTCTCTACCCCTCTTTCTCTCTCTCTCTCTCTCTCTCTCTCTCTCTCTCTCTCTCTCTCTCTCTCTCTCTCTCTCTCTCTCTCTCTCTCTCTCTCTCTCTCTCTCTCTCTCTCTCTCTCTCTCTCTCTTTCGGTCTATTTGGAAGCCAGTTTTTCTCGCGCAACCTTACATGTTACACATCTCCTTTACAGTTAGAAATTAAACTGTGTTGTATGTCTTTCCAACATCGACTTTAGACTAGGAATATCATCGCTTGTCGTTTGTTTTCTGATTTTCGGCCTACATAATGCAATTTGGTCTCCATGACTGTCTCTAGTTTTTCTCTTTTCAACGTATTTCGGAAGGTAGCCCGAAATAACAATTTTTAAACCTTTATTCCCCACCAAACTCCGAATGCCTACATCTGACATACATAGTACGAATGAATTTAAGCGAGCAGTTTATTGTCTTGGTATAAAATCATGATTGAAGTCGTTATATTCAATTTGTTTCTTAGTTTTTCGACTTGATTTTAAAAATTTATGAGCGTTTATAAATTTAATTTTTTATTAGAATATATTTGGGGCACTGTCATACAAAAAAGACGCATTTCGTATATTTTTTCTTTTCATAATTTTTATACATGAGTTATCGTTAATTTTGGAAGCCAGTTTTTCTCCCACAACCTTACATGTTACGCATCTCTTTTACAGTTACAAATTTAACTGTGTTGTATGTTTTTCTTACATCGGCTTTAGATTAGTAATATCATCGCTTGTCTTTTGTTTTCTGATTTTCGGCCTACGTATTGTGTTTTGATCTCAAAGACTATGTCTCTAATTTTTCTCTTTGCAACATGTGGGTACTTCCGAAGGAAGCCCAAAATAACAATTTTCAGACTTTTATTCCCCACCACATCCTAAATGCCTACATCTCAAATACAAAGTACGAATGACTTTGAACGAACAGTTTATTTTCTTGGTATAAAATCATGATTGAAGTCGTTATATTCAATTCGTTACTTAGTCTTTCGCTACCTCTCTCTACTCTTCACCTTTTCTCTCATTTTAGCTTTTTTCAATCCTTTTTTGTTCGTTTCTAAATTAGTATATGAAGGAGTCTTTATTTGTACGTGTGTGAAGCTTATATACATAGTACGAATGACTTTAAACGAACAGTTTATTCTCTTGGTATAAAATCATGATTGAAGTCGTTATATTCAATTTGTTTCTTAGTTTTTCGACTTGATTTTAAAGATTTATGAGCCTTTATTAACTTAATTATTTACTAGAATATAATTTGGGACACAGGCATACAAAAACGACGCATTTTGTATGTTTTTTCATTTCATAATTTTTATACATGAGTTATCGTTAATTTTGCATTTCAGCAGTTACTTTCTTTTTTACGTAATGCTTAATAGGATTTCTACACGCATTTAAAAGAGTTCATGCGCTTACTGAGTGATTGAATAGTGAGACTATTTCTTTCTATTCTTCTTGGTTCTCTTCTTTCAATCTAGCTCCCTTTCTGTATCTCTATCTCTCTTCCTCTCTCTCTCTCTCTCTCTCTCTCTCTCTCTCTCTCTCTCTCTCTCTCTCTCTCTCTCTCTCTCTCTCTCTCTCTCTCTTTTGTTTATCGCGCTGAGTCCTTTTTCTGTTCTTTGCGACTCGTTCTTTTTGCGAGTTATTTTCCTTCCACGCTCTCTTAATCTTTCTATCTCTCTCTCTCTCTCTCTTTCGGTCTATTTGGAAGCCAGTTTTTCTCCCACAACCTTACATGTTGCGCATCTCTTTTACAGTTACAAATTTAACTGTGTTGTATGTCTTTCTTACATCGGCTTTAGATTAGTAATATCATCGCTTGTCTTTTGTTTTCTGATTTTCGGCCTACGTATTGTGTTTTGATCTCAAAGACTATGTCTCTAATTTTTCTCTTTGCAACATGTGGGTACTTCCGAAGGAAGCCCAAAATAACAATTTTCAGACTTTTATTCCCCACCACATCCTAAAAGCCTATATCTCAAATACAAAGCACGAATGACTTTGGACGAACAGTTTATTTTCTTGGTATAAAATCATGATTGAAGTCGTTATATTCAATTCGTTACTTAGTCTTTCGCTACCTCTCTCTACTCTTCACCTCTTCTCTCATTTTAGCTTTTTTCAATCCTTTTTTGTTCGTTTCTAAATTAGTATATGAAGGAGTCTTTATTTGTACGTGTGTGAAGCTTATATACATAGTACGAATGACTTTAAACGAACAGTTTATTCTCTTGGTATAAAATCATGATTGAAGTCGTTATATTCAATTTGTTTCTTAGTTTTTCGACTTGATTTTAAAGATTTATGAGCGTTTATTAACTTAATTATTTACTAGAATATAATTTGGGGCACAGGCATACAAAAAAGACGCATTTTGTATGTTTTTTCATTTCATAATTTTTATACATGAGTTATCGTTAATTTTGCATTTCAGCAGTTACTTTCCTTTTTACGTAATGCTTAATAGGATTTCTACACGCATTTAAAAGAGTTCATGCGCTTACTGAGTGATTGAATAGTGAGACTATTTCTTTCTATTCTTCTTGGTTCTCTTCTTTCAATCTAGCTCCCTTTCTGTATCTCTATCTCTCTTCCTCTCTCTCTCTCTCTTTCTTTCTCTCTCTCTCTCTCTCTCTCTCTCTCTCTCTCTCTCTCTCTCTCTCTCTTTTGTTTATCGCGCTGAGTCCTTTTTCTGTTCTTTGCGACTCGTTCTTTTTGCGAGTTATTTTCCTTCCACGCTCTCTTAATCTTTCTATCTCTCTCTCTCTCTCTCTCTCTCTCTCTCTCTCTCTCTCTCTCTCTCTCTCTCTCTCTCTCTCTCTCTCTCTCTCTCTCTCTCTCTCTCTTTCGCTACCTCTCTCTGTCACTCACTCTCTATCCTTCTCTCTACTTTTCGCCTCTTCTCTCATTTTGGCTTTTTTTGATTCTTTTTTGTTCGTTTCTAAATCAGTATATTACGCAGTCTTTATTTGTAATTGTGTTAAGCTTTTTATCCAATCTCTTTCTAGTTTATTTCCTATTTCATTTTGTCTCTCTTTACGTCTCTCATTGTTTCCCTCTATCTCACTCTCTCTGTCTCTGTCTCTCTCTATCTATGTACCTCTCTCTTCTCTCTCCCTCTTTTCTTTCCCTTCCTCTTGTCATTTTTGAAACCATTCTTTATTAGTATTCTAAAAGATGTGCCCATTTTTCCGTTATTACTCCCTCTGTCTCTCGTAACGGTGTGTCGCTATTTCTTTCATGTCTTCCTGATTCTTCCTCTTGCATTCTATCTCTCCTTCTGTCACCCTCTTTTTCTCTCTCATTCTCTTAATCCCTTCTCTGCCCCTCTCTTCCCCTCTTTCTCTCTCTCTCTTTCTCTCTCTCTCTATCTATTTTTATTTCTCTCTCTCTCTCTCTCTCTCTCTCTCTCTCTCTCTCTCTCTCTCTCTCTCTCTCTCTCTCTCTTTCGGTCTATTTGGAAGCCAGTTTTTCTCCCACAACCTTACATGTTACGCATCTCCTTTACAGTTAGAAATTAAACTGTGTTGTATGTCTTTCCAACATCGACTTTAGACTAGGAATATCATCGCTTGTCGTTTGTTTTCTGATTTTCGGCCTACATAATGTGATTTGGTCTCCATGACTGTGTCTCTAGTTTTTCTCTTTGCAGCGTGCTTTCGAAGGAGGCCCATTATAACAATTTTTAAACCTTTATTCCCCACCACCCACCGAATGCCTACATCTCATATACATAGTACGAATGAATTTAAGCGAGCAGTTTATTGTCTTGGTATAAAATCATGACTGAAGTTGTTATATTCAATTTGTTTCTTAGTTTTTCGACTTGATTTTAAAGATTTATGACCGTTTATTAACTTAATTATTTACTAGAATATAATTTGGGGCACAGGCATACAAAAAAGTGGCATTTCGTATATTTTTTCTTTTTATAATTTTTATACATGAGTTACCGTTCATTTTGCATTTCAGCAATTACTTTCCTTTTTACGTAATGTTTAATAAGATTCCTACACGCATTTAAAAGAATTCATGCGCTTACTGAGTGATTGAATGGTGAGACTGTTTCTTTTTATTCTTCTTAATTCTCTTCTTTCAATCTAGCTCTCTTTCTGTATCTCTATCTCTCTTCCTCTCTCTCGCTCTAATTCTTTGTCTCTAACTATCTCTCTCTCTCTCTCTCTCTCTCTCTCACTCTCTCTCTTTCGCTACCTCTCTCTCTCTCACTCTCTCTCTCTTTCGCTACCTCTCTCTGTCTCTCACTTTCTATCCTTCTATCTAATTTTCGCCTCTTCTCTCATTTTGGCTTTTTTTAATCCTGTTTTGTTCGTTTCAAAATCAATATATTACGGAGTCTTTACTTGTAATCTTGTTAAGTTTTTCTCCAATCTCTTTCTAGTCCTTCCTTTTTCATTTTGTCTCTCTTTACGTCTCTCATTGTTTTTCTCTATCTCACTCTCTCTGTCTCTGTCTCTCTCTATCTATGTTTCTCTCTCTTCTCTCTCCCTCTTTTCTTTCTCTCCCTCTTGTCATTTTTGAAACCATTTTTTAATAGTATTCTAAAAGATGTGCCCATTTTTCCGTTATTACTCACTCTGTCTCTCGTAACGGTGTGTCGCTATTTCTTTCATTTCTTCCTAGTTCTTCCTCTTGCAGTCTATCTCTCCTTCTGTCACCCTCTTTTTCTCTCTCATTCTCTTTATCCCTTCTCTACCCCTCTCTTTCCCTCTCTCTCTGTCTCTCTCTGTCTCTCTTTCTCTCTCTTTCCCTCTCTCTCTGTCTCTCTCTGTCTCTCTTTCTCTCTCTTTCTTTCTCTCTCTCTTTCTCTTTCTCTCATTTTTTCTTCTTCCTCTTTCAGGATCTCTCTCTGTTTACTATTTCCGACTGGTTTTTTTGTGTACATCTCTCTCTGTATCCCTCTCTCTTTTCCTCTTTGCCGCACTTCTCTCACTTTCGATATTATTTACTTCTTTATGTTTCTGTCTATGGCAGCATATTATGATTTTCTTGTCTTTGACTGTGTTTCGCTATGCCTTCCTTTTCTCTCTCGTTCTTAGTCTTTCTTTGTGTCTACATCAATACATTACCTTTATCTCTATCTGTATATCTCATTTTCTTTGTTCTCGTTCATGTATTTTTCCTTTTCCGCTCTCTCTCTCTCTCTCTCTCTCTCTCTCTCTCTCTCTCTCTCTCTCTCTCTCTCTTTCTATCTATCTATGTCTTCTTTCCCTCTCTTCCTATACTTTTGATAATTTTACCTTTATGTCTCTATCTACACCAGTTTATTACTAAGTATATACCTCTATGTGTCGCTTTTTACTTACAGTCTCATCTAGGACGAGTCTATCACGATTTATGTATTGATGAGCAGATATATGACGTTCTAGTCACAGGTGGACAGTGCGTTATGGGAGAATGCATAAGTGCATAGTGAAACACATCTCCCTGGAAGATAATAAATAATAAGGAAGGTGTTGCATATTTCATGGATAATGGCCCTTTGAAAGGAAAAAAAAATACATCTCCCTATAAAGGAAAACATTCAATTCCCTGTAAAGGGAGATATGTCAAAAGATTGCAGGGGGTGAAGGGTTTCAGCTCTGAACCTCCGCCATATAGACACTCTCAGGATAGCCGGCCCACCGACACCACATCGACGAAGTACCCAAGTCGCCGGTACCTCTGAGCAGGTTGTGCTTATCACACAACCCACGACAAAACTTCCCTGCCAGCTTCCAAGCACCAAAGTGATGCACACAAGTGTGCATCCCGGTGTTTTATGGGAGGAGCCACATCAGACCCAAAGCATAAATGACGACGGGCGCGGGCCGTCATAGTATGTGGACCTTGACCGTTTTACGGGTCTTAACACCGTTAGGGCTTGGAGCCAGTTCCTGGCGAAGTTGCCTTGCCAGGCAAAGTTCAACATCTCCTGATTCATGTTAAGTAAACAGTGACACACTTTTCTCATGCGGTTTACTTGTGACGCATTTTCTTACTGTTTTGTTTAAAATCTATTTTATCAAGGTCAAAACCAGTGAAATTTAACTACAAAATGCACTTCTCACATATTTTTAATTAAATAAAAAAATATTCATGTGTCATAATACATAGTGGGATGATTTTTTTCAATTTTTGATAAAAATCAGTTAAAACCGTGATTTTATGTTGTATGCGTTTTAAGATATGTAACTCTATGCCATAACTAATTGACTTGAAATAGCTGTCCTTTGTATCTACAAGTGAATTTGTTCATGTTATCAACACGCCTGAGGCCTTGTTTACTTTTCCCTCTGATCTTGACTGCCTCTTACAGTTCAACCACACAAAGAATAGAGTGAAAAAAAAATTGAGTTGCCAAATATATTGATATTAAAATTTCTTAACTATTCAATTAAATTACATTTATACTCGTATTTATCTTTTAATAAATTCCATTGTAAAAAAAAGTTGTGCGATCTCTCCCTTCTTTCTGATGACGCGTTTTATTTCGCTGGGTTGACTCAAACAGATAGAGAGAGATGGAGAGAGAAGGAGAGAGAGACAGAAAGAGAGAGCAAGATAAAATAATTCTGTTATTAAACAAATTAAGACTCGAAGATCATTAATGGATTCGAGATTCTGTTGTAGTTGGCTTTGGTTTGCTGTTGTTGATGTTGTTGTTGTTGTTGTTGTTGTTGTTGTTAATGTTGTTATTCTTGTTGTTTTTCGGCGTGTCGTGTTCATTACTGTTTTATCTGACCCGGATGATCAGTTTTTTTTAAGTTCCCTTTGTTACCCAGTTTTTGGTGGTTTTTTTTTTTATTTTTTTGGTTTGCTTTGTTGTTTTTTTTTAATTCGCAACTTGTACTATTTCTCTGTTTTGTTTTCCATTTCTTTCCACGATTAATTTTTAAAGAATCATTTTGATAAAGTCTTTACAAGTTGGCAGTTGGTCTTACATTCAATACCCCTTCGTTAAGATGACTTAAGTGACGAAACTTCAAAGATTACCAATCTTGTGATGGACCAGCCATCTCCAATCTCGGGGCATCGCTGTTGTTGTTGTTGTTGTTGTTGTTGTTGTTGTTGTTGTTGTTGTTGTCGTTGTAGTAGTTATAACTGCTGCTATTGATGTTGTTGTAGTAGTTATACCTGCTGCTATTGATGTTGTTCCTTGTACCACACTCCGTTACGATAACTAGACAGTTCAATCCCGCAAATCATGCTTGCATTTCTTGTATATGTTTTCTCTTGGGCAATCTCTACCGTTAGTTGCCCTCCTCACTCTCTCCCTCTTTCTCTCTCTCTCTCTTTCTCCACCTCTTCGTCTATTCTCTTTATGCATTTCTATATTATCATAAAGGCAACTTTGATGTCTTTTTCCGTTAACTCATCCGAAACCATTTACTGTACAGTGATGAAGTTTACTGAATTTTGATCAGCCAAGATCAGTGTCTCAAGCGGAATTCAAGAAAAGTTATACATTAAGACTAAAGGTGCTATCGGAACTTCATTATATTTTCATTACAATTAATTCATGAAAATTTTGGCCAGATTTATTATGTTGAACCAAAAAGCATTTAAAAGACTTTTCTCAAGAGGTTTACAATTTTCAAAGTGGATGATGCTTTTAAAATTAAAGAAAAATGTTCTTTAAATATAAATGTAACAACTTTTTTTCTTTTTAAACCACTTTTTGAACGCATGTCGTATTTCTAGACGTACTTGTAATATTAGATATCGACAAGATCCTCTAATTGTTAAGACGGAACCGTAGAGATATTCAAATTAATCCTTCTTATCAACTTGTTTCTCCTATTTTGTCATATACAGATTGTGACCAGATCTAGATTTAGAATAATTATAAGTTCTAGAAATAGAGGGTAAATCAACTGGGGAAGATACATACAAGAGAGAGAGAGAGAGAGAGAGAGAGAGAGAGAGAGAGAGAGAGAGAGAGACAGACAGACAGACAGACAGACAGACAGAGAGAAAGACAGACAGATAGACAGAAAGACAGAGAGAGAAAGAGACAGAGAAAGAAAGAGAGGAAGACCGACAGAGACAGAGAGAAACAGAGAGAGAGAGAGAAGTAGTATAGAAAAATCAACCACAAACCTAGATCTAGCTCGAGACCGACAAATAAGACGAAAGACGTGAAAACATTACAACAGATGGAATGAACAGGGATCGACCTTGCGCCTCGATGCGGCACCCATCGCCTTGCCGAGACAAGACCAGGCACTAAACCACTGAGCTATCCGCATAATTATACAAAAAAATAGATGCTTCAGGAACAGTGACTTTCATGCTGGCTTGAGTGGACTAAGAAGTTGAATCGCTAAGAACGATCAAGTCCATATTTTTACAGCACATAAACAAACTAGCCTCTAACGGATCTTAGAAAGATGCACATTTGACTGAAAAGCATTAATGAATATAGAAATAAAGAAAGCATTCAAACAACATTAGCGGCTGAGACAGACGAAGCTAGATCTAAGGTCTCTCTCTCTCTCTTCCTCTCTCTCTCTCTCTCTCTCTCTCTCTCTCTCTCTCTCTCTCTCTCTCTCTCTCTCTCTCTCTCTCTCTCTCTCTCTCTCTTTCTCTCTCTCTCTCTCTCTCATGATTGAGATCGTTAAATTAAATTTGTTTCTTTGTTTTTCTACTTGATTTAAAAGTTTTATGTGCGTTTATTAACTTAATTTTTTAGTTTAATACAATGTGCGACACATTCATACAAAAAAAGACGCATTTTGTATGTTCTTTTCTTTTCATAATTTTTATACATGAGTTGTCGTTAATTTTGCATTTCAGCAGTTTCTTTCCTATTTACCTAAGGCGTAATTAGACTCCTACACGTATTTAAAAGAGTTCATGCGCTTACTGAGTGATTAAATCGTGAGACTAATTCTTTCTATTCTTCTTGGTTCTCTTCTTTCAATCTAGCTCTCCTGTATCTCTATCTATCTTCCTCTCTCTCGCTCTAAATCTTTCTCTCTAACTCTCTCTCTCTCTCTCTCTCTCTCTCTCTCTCTCTCTCTCTCTCTCTCTCTCTCGCTCGCTCTTCTCTTCTCTTCTCTTCGCCTCCTTCATGTCATTTTTGAAACCATTTTTTATTCTTCTTCTAAAAAATGTGTCCATGTTACTTTATTACTCCACCTGTCTCTCGTAACGGCATGTCGCTATTTGTTTCTTGTCCTCCTGATTCTTCCTCGTCCAGACTATCTCTCCTTCTATCTCCCTCTTTTCACAAAAATCCTTCAAAGACTTCTTTACAAACACAACTGCACCACCAGACCAACGTCCGTGGGCTGAGAGCTTTAAAGCTGGAGTAAAATATCTGATAAATGATGGTAACAAATCATCTGGGAAAACATCAGTGTCTATAAAAGTCTCAAGGAGACAAACTATATAAAAATCCTCAAGGTTCTTGAAGAAGGAATTATTGTAAAGTTTGGACAAAAGTCCTTCAACATTATAACTTATTACATTCAAATTTGACAAGCAGTCAGCGTTGTCCTATAGACGACGCCTCGCCGCCGTTAAGATCCGCCATTCTGTTGTACGGGATGTTCCTGTAGACTAGGTTAGTACTGGTTCTATCACGAGGCGACCATTTTTATAGTTCCCTCTCTTGCCACTTACTTTTAGTTTCTTTTGCTCTTGTCTCTGCTTTATAGTTAAATCATTTGACACTCGAAGGTTTATTATTTTTAGGTCTGTGCGGGACTTCAGGACGCTCAGCTTGAACTCAAACTGGACGAAACGGACAATAATTGGTCTTGGTTTCTTATTGACTGGTCGGCCTAGACGATGCACCCGCTGCATAACCTCGTTACACTACTTCTTACATTTCACACTTTTGTTAAGAATATCTGTTACTTTCTTAATGTTCGTGTGATTTTCGTTTTTGTCCTCTGGGACGCCAAGTAGAATAATGTTTTCTCTCCGCCAGTACCGTTCCTGTTGTTCCAATGAGTCTTCTATGTGGTCTATACGACCCTGAAGCGCACCGATGGCGTCACTGTTTGCTTCTATTCCCAGAGGGTTTACTTGTTGCCTATGTTCCAATCTCTCCACCTGGTCCTTTATTTGAGAGAAGCTGTCTCTCAATTCTGAAAATGACGTCTCCACTAACTTTAGGGTTGCTACGCCTTTTGACATTTCCTATGTGAGGTCCTCAAACTTTTTATTTATTACGTCATGTAGTCACGCGATTTGTTTCTCGACGGAGGGTCCTGGATTGGTCTCGACGTCATTAGCTAATACCAGAGGGTTAATGTGGGGCTGGATCACATACTTCACGGTATTGAAACCTATGTTTAATGTCCAAAGGGTCAAAGAAAAAACAAACGGGCAACAACTGGGGTTCGACCAAAAGTCATGTATACACTCACTGTAGCCTTCATTACAACGTCCTGTGCTGTCTCCACCGAACAGGCCGATTGTCCTTCTCCACAGTTCAACTGTGATCATGGTGATATAACAGACTTAGAGGATCTATATAAGCACTGGTGTCCGAAGGGAATCTGTTAAAATTCAGATCTCAGAAATCTTCATATTTCACAATAATAGGTCCTATGAATGCACGAGTCTTTTACGGTTATACTGATATACGATTCGACACCGTAGCACTGAAACCTCCGTGATACGGTGAAATGCTCAGAGCTCCCAAAAGCGTGTTTTCTCCGCAAAGAGAGAGAGAGAGAGAGAGAGAGAGAGAGAGAGAGAGAGAGAGAGAGAGAGAGAGAGAGAGAGAGAGAGAGGGGAAGTCAAAGCTTTTATTTTAAAGCACTGAAGAAATGTTGTTTGTAAAGGCCTTACCTCGTCATTTAAAACGATTTAAGTTTCAAATCTATGCATGTACACATGAAGTCCTAGGACCCTAGTTGCATAATTGTCGTTTTAACTGTTTTTAAACTGTTTGCCTCCCGAGTTTTAGAAGTAATTCACAAAACAGCAGTAGTTCTAAATTCTACAACTTCCTCTTATTTTTCTTAGAGCCTTTGTGGAGAGTTTAGATAAAAAAAAGTGGGATTCCATCAACTTGCGTTGTAGATGAGACCATAAAAAACTGATAAAAAGATGAAAAAATATTATGCTAATACCCTGTGACAGTTTTGAAAGGATGAGGCATCGATGGGCATTTTTGCGATTTTTTAAGGATATTTCTATTTTGCGTCAATATGCAGAATCTAGATCTTTTTAGATTTCACATTGAATAGGGACTACTAGATCTGTATGGCATCGCCGTCAACATGGCGAAAAGTCTAGTCATCGGCAGGTGTGCAGAGAATGGGCCAGTAAAATATTATTGGATAAGTTAATTGATCAGTTCTGACAATAATAATTCAATGAGGAAAATTTGCCATTTCAAAACAGTGTAATGTCTAAAGGTGTCATACCCTCAAAACTATTATTGTTCGCGACGAATGGAGCCTCCAAGTTTGCTGCTATGGTTAAGCTGATATAGAATGATTCGACACTGAATAGTTTCGTTTACTTAATTAACTACAAGTGGCAAGAGACGATGTTCTTAAAAAAAAAAAAAAAAAAAAAAATCAGCGAGAATTACGCGCCTTAATTTTCTGAAACTCATAGACCAAAATGGGATACACAAGCCTAGTTCATACATTATGAATTTATGAAATACGTCGTTATACTTTAAGAACGGACAACAGAAGATGATTTTTTTTTTTTTTAAATCATTCTATCCAGCGTGCCTTTTAATTTGATTTTTTTTCCTGACTGACGCGGTTGGTTAGAATGTTAGTGGGCATATTAGCGACATTCTCAGTTTTTGTTATTGGGGATAGGGCCTCCTGAGAACGGCAGCAAAAACTACAAGCCTTTGCTTTACCGACGACAGTTAAGAAATCTCGACATGCGATAACACCTCAATTCCACTGTTGTCACGGAGCGCCACAAACGCCTTCTTGTATTACACTGTTTTTTTATTTCAATAAAAAAATAATGGCTAATTCATTTAAAATGTCCAGTTTTAACTGACACAATAACTGCTCAAAGCCAACATTATAAAATTCATTATTTTCGTTCTCTGAACAGTGGTTTCTGCATTAAAAAATAACTATTATTATTAATCTTAGGTTTAGGCTGTGCTTGTCAAGAGTTCAAGAAAGGTAACTGTCGTTGAAATTTATTAGAACATTTTAAAATCAAGATGGCGGCGCCCATAGCCCTATGGCCATAGGTCATTGACATCGCATTGAGATAGTAATTAATGAATTTTAGAAAATCATATCTAGCATTTCTAGCACTACAGAAAAATCTTACGTCTGTTTCATATGTTGACTGCAAGTGAATTTTCTTTCATTTAAACGGAAAGCAATGGCATTTGTTGTTACAACAGCCAAGACATTGAGAACACACTGGAAGAAGTCAATATTTTTCTCTGGCGTTATTGTGTACGGAGTAAAGTGGCTGCAAGACCGTCACAAGTAAGCGTTTGAAACACAAGAGATCTAGAACTCTCAAGATTCTAATTTTTAGCTGATTGGACCAAATTTTAAATTGTGATTTTTACATGCTTTATATTATGCTATAGTATTGCTACTATTCTAATTGCTAGCTGATCGGTTTATAATCTGGGCACTCTTCTTAGTCCTACAGTTTATTTGTTCAGGATTAGATCTAGATCTAGATCTTTTTACGTGGCACGCATCATGGTTTTATCATTTTCCATTATGAAGTTATATAGATCTAGATTTAGATTCAGAATATGTATACATATGATGTCATAGTTTTTTTTTTAATTGGTAGGCTAATTCATTATAAAAAAAATATGTGAAAAAGATTTACACTTATTTAAGGCATTAATAAGTTTTTCTATCGCCCGATCCAACTAAGCCATCTTTAATATGATAGAGGTACCATTCAGATTTGGATGTCCTTCCAAAATCTGTTTTATAGGTGTTAAATCACTAAACTTCCTAAAAACTGCGGCAGTAAAATCCATGATACTTACGATGTAAAGCATCCTCTACCAATGAACAGTTAAACAGTAAGATGCCAATATCCCGATTCTAGGTAGACTAGATCTAGATCTAGATCTATAGATTTTGTTGTTCTGTTCCAAGTCAATAATTTATCTGTTTTGTTACTTAGGCTTTCTTTTTTTTCCTATGTGAAGGGAAAGGGGCACCTATAGTGTGAAATGTTTCATTTCATTTGAAACATGAAAGTCAATAGATCTAGATATATCGAGTTCTTAACTTGTTTTTTAATAAACTAAATATATCATGAAGAAGTGCAAGATAGTTCGCCAGAATAGATTTTATAACAATACAAAATCAAACACTGAAATTTTATTGACACTTTTTCATTTGTTAACCAGGCTCATTTACCTTAGTCTGCCAAATTGTATTCAAATAAAACTCTATTTAACCGTAATTTTGAATTCTGCTGCGTCTGATATAGGCTAATATAATTATAAAGTTCAAAACATTATTCAGTTGTCATATTTGATTTTAAAAACTATCATGTAAGTAACTGATAAAATTATGCACTTGATTTCATTATGGCAGACTAAGGTGAACAAGCATGGGGGTAACATTCGAAAATGCGCTGTTTTATTTGTTAAGCTTTACGTCCCTTAAGTTTCCTGAAGATATGGAGACAGGGATATGATTGGTTAGATGGGATCATTTCACAAATTCAGATGTCCTAGCTCTGTAGTTGACCTAGGATCTCCTGCATGTTAACCTAATGCCCTAACCACTGAGCTCTGAATAGTTCGGTTTGATTTTCAAAGCACCAACAAATGCAGGGTCTCCATTGTAGATATCAGATTATAACTTTATCTTTGTCCAATAAAAATAATTTGAAATGATGAAGTACTTCTTGGTCTACATGTATGAAATAAAAATCTCTTGAATCTGCTTCACTTGCTTCTAAATGTCATGATCAAGAGATAAGGTGAATCAATTGGCCTTAACCCTGTAACTTAATCTTATATATTGCAAAAAAGTATTGTATAAAATTATATATATGGCTGGTTGTAATCTCTATCTTATTTTTCTTTTTTTTTTTTTCAGTGACAATCTTTTACGAAGGAAGTATTGTGACGAAGCCAAGGTAATGTGATACAACACCATTTGGTGACCCTTTTAAACTTTAAAGCTACAATACAGTAGGTGTAAGTTACTCAGACTTTATTGATCATGATTAAATAAATCAGTTGTGACTTGAAAAGCAAGAACATTGATTTTTCTCTCTCACACTGACTTTTTCTTTTTTTTTTTTTTTAGTAAGCCCAGTTTCTTAAACTTTTCTTTCAAAGTTTGCGTGTATAACTTTCAGATTTGTTCGCAAGTTTGTACAGTTTTTTTCTTTAGAAATTATCTTTATTTTTTCGATTTTTTTCCTCTTTCGGCTAAATGGTCTGTAGTTTTATGTTCCAAATCCTTTGTTTGTTTTTCCCAGAGATATGGTGAGGAGAAGATAACCTTAGGAAACAGACCTCGGAGAATTACAGTATTTCTGAACCCAGCTGCAAATGGGGGGTATGTGAAATATAATGTTTTTTGTCATTTGCATTAAAATTTGTTTCTTAGCAAATTAGGAGTAATATGCATTCTAATAGATAAAAAATGTTGACATGTGGAAAACATATACCTGTATGAAAAGTTGGGAAAACTCCAACTCCAAACAAATCACAAGCAGTATTTTTTTTAATTTAAAGTTGCGAGCGTACTTTTATCATGCCATCAAAACCTGATTTAAAAAAAAAAAAAAAGAAACCAGGGTATTTTGTTCACAAAAAAAAATAACAATATAATAATGCACATGTATAATGATATTATTCATGTATTTCTACAAAGGGGAAATTTTTTTTACCTTACCTGCCTATATTTCTAGTTTTTGGTCATATTTTTCAGTCTCAATTATAATTTAAATTTTGAGAATTTGCAGGGTCATATATTTTTACAATCAATCTTGTTCACAGAAAGGCCAGAAAATTATTTGATAAAACAGCTGCGCCAATCTTGTATGTGGCTGGAATTGAAGTGACAGTTGTGTCTGTAGGTATTTTTTAACTTTATATGAAAAGATCATTTTTTCTGTTTCACCCATAAAAAAATAATTTGAAAATAAAATACGGCAGAACACGATTAAATAGAACATGGATCCCTCGTTATCACGAATTTCTCGAACTCATTTGTTTTCCCCCTCTAATTCTTTCTTTTATTTACGTTTTTGTCGAGCGAGTTCGAAATTATAACATGTTCTCTTCAAACATTCAGTCCTCAATTAGAGGAAGAAAATGTTTGCTTTTTAAGAAATTTGACATATTGTAACTTTCATAACATTTACAGATCTTAAATTTCAGTCAAGTGCTCTCCACAGCTATTGTTAGTCTTCATACCAGCATGCCTTGCCTCCCACTTTCACTGTGTATAAACAATTTGTGGACATGCAGCCTAGCCTTTAATCCCTAGTTGCCAGGGGGAGAGACACCCCCTCTCCTGTCCCCCCATACTGTAGACTTGTCAATTGCACGGGGCGCCAGTTGTCTGTCAACACCTGCTTGGTCTATGTGTCACTAAGACTTCAAAGGGGCTGATTAGAACCAAGATGTGCTTGTTCCATGTGTACAAGACATGGGGAATGATGACAGGTCAATCTGTCTGGGCCAACCCCTGTTAGGAGGCCAGATAACTCAAAAGGTAGAATGTTGGACTGACAATAGTGAGTCACGTTCAATCCTTTGTTCGGTCCTCTGGTGGGATTAGTTGTAGCTCTGCTTTGACAGACACCCCTACCTGGATTAAAGATTATTCAGGAACATTAATCGTATTTGAATGTCGACTTTAAACTGAATATACGCCTAGCTAGAAAGAAATTTGTGACCATGATGTGAATGTAGCCCTAGTGTCTAGATCTAGACCTAGCATTAAGAGTTCGAGATTCGATAAGTGCTGGGGTTTGGAGACAAGTTTTTACATAAAAACGAGTTGCGAATGACCGACTGGGTTGTTCGAAGATATCTCTCTTCCATCCGTTGGTTGAAATTCTAAAAGTAGGGAAGATATGGCAAATCAAGTATCCCCGTAATGATCGGAAATGTTAGGAAGTAGCCAAGAAAACATGAACCCTCTATATGTTATTCAAGCAAACCCAGGACCCTGATATATGATATAGAATTGTTCGTTTGCTTGAACGTATGAATTCGAGGAATCCGTGCTCCACTGTAATAACTTTGTTAATCTTGATAATTGGTACTTTTAATTCTCACCTAAGTATTTTAAACTTGAGGATATTCACTTTAAACTCTTGTTGAACTCTTAATATAGCTGAAATAACTATAAATCTGTTTTTGTTTTCTTATAAGTATGATTTTCTTTTTCACATTGATTTTTTTTTTATTTCTTTGCTCTTTTGTCTGTGTTTGCTCAACTTCTGTACAGTGTTATACAGAAACTTAAAATACTTCAGATAGTTCAAACACAATGTAGAATCCTGATGTTTTTTAAATGCAAAAATGCATTGAATTAATAGGATTCTCTGAAATGGTGAATATTTTTATTTTATGTTTTGAGAAACTTTTAATATAAAATGGAAAACATCTTGTTTCAAATGCCGTTTTTCCACTTCAAATTCTAAATCTGAAGGACTGAATCCAAAACATTTTTAATTTTATGTAGCCATTGTTTCTATTCTCAGACAGAGTATGAAGGTCAAGTGAAAAACTTTATGACTGTGCTGGACACTAAAGACACCGATGCTGTTGTAGTTGCAGGTGGAAATGGAACTTTATTAGAGGTATGGAGACTTTTAAGTCATCAAATGCAGCATTATTAATTTTACTTATTTATATCAATCTCTTATAATATATATTCACCATTGGAGCTTGTTTATGGATCCAAATAAAAATTGTTTTCTTGAGATAAAGAAGTTTGCTTAACCTTTTATGTTTCCATGAATCGGCTGAAAAAAGAATGAGCTGGATATAACCAAGTTGGTTGCTACTTGAAAGCAGATATCTTTTTTTTTCCATATGTAAGTTTTCATCCCAAAAATTTTCTGAACTCATTGAGTCTGGAAACTTCCGTTTTCTGATACTATTATTATAATCAGAATACTAATTACTACTAACCATTTAAAGACTTTTATAGTGGATCTTTTTTTTACCACATGCACATTCATACCTTTTCAGGCTGTAACTGGTTTTCTAAGGAAAGAAGACAGGGTAGGTGATATGGAAATAAATATAACCTCCACTTTCCTTTATTAAATTACAGCATGAATGATACAAAGATTTATCGATAAAAGTAAACTCAAGAACTTTTTTTTGATGTGTGTGTGTGTGTATCAAGATAGCTGCAGTTGATTTTAAAGAGGACTAATTAAAATGATTGAAGAACAAGTAACATTCTTGAGACATCGTTTGCTTGTCTTGTATTGCCTTTAAATTATTCTGTTATGGAGATTACACTGCACTTAATAGGACATTTTGGCTTTTAAGCTGTTTCTTCCACTCTTGGACTGTAAATTATAAAGAATTATTAAAACATTTTTCAATGATTCATTTATTTTCACATTTTATGGCCTTTTTGTTTATTACTCAGATTTATGACTTATGTCTAGTATCTAGTCTGAATGAGTGAGATATTTTACCTTGCACATTTAGAGGCAGTTATTATTTTTACATCTGATTGGACACACTATCAAACCATTTTTTTTATCTGGCAGTTGGTGGGGATAAGGATGGAATAAATGCAGTTATTTACTTACAGTTGGATAGGCCAGATCAGATGAGATCTAACCCTATCATCGGATGGTCCTCACCAGAACTTATATGAAAAACCTCATTAATCAAAAATGTAAGGGCAATACTCTATCAACTGTGCGATATGGTATCCAGTGTTTAAAGTTAGAACAACAGATTTATTGCACATTTTCAATGTTATAAACAGTGTGAAATTGGCATAATTCATTGGAAAGATGAAGGATTTTTCAAAATGAAGCAGTCAGAAATATGTTTAAAACCAAACTATTTTCATATTTTTTTTTGCTTATTCTAAATTTTAACGTAGCATATTGAAACAATTTGCAAGACATAATCGTATGATATTGGATACTGAGCTATACAAGAGTTTAAGTTACGATATTCTGTTTTCATTTTAAAGACTTTCAGAGAAAATATTCCTGTGGGAGTGATACCGCTTGGCAGTTCAAACCGCTTCAGTAAGATTCTCTTTGGACATGACCAAGACAATGTCAAGTTGGTTGGCTTTCATTATTTTTATTATTCTTTTACTTATACAATCGGCAAAGAGAGCATATTTAGGGTTAGTTTGTGGTATAACATGCTAAAAATTCACTAGAAATTTTGAATGACAAAAACAGAGCCCCCCAAAAAGGATAGTTATGTTGAAATTATGCAAAGAGCTATCTCAAGTTTGATTGATGATAATACTTTGATAAATTAAACATTGGAAAGATAAGTCATGAACAAAAAATGTGAAAAAGAAATCCATGAAACTTCAGATTCTGTAAAGAGCAAACTTTTTTTTTTTTTTTTTTTTTTTTTTATTTTGATTATTCAAATGAGCAGATATAATTTTCATTTAATTGGACAACCCTTCGAAGTCAACAGCCTTCCTCAAATAGCAATAGTCTTAAGAGATGATGAATTTATGTGACAATTCAATGCTTTGATGTAATATGATTAGAGCTTTTTTGATGGTTTTTTTCCCTTTATACTACAGAGCTATAGCTGATGCTGCCATTGCAGTTGTTAGAGCTGTGACTAAAAAGGTCGATGTCATCAAATTTGATGTAAGTTGATTCCTTTTATATGCTTAGTCTAATATCCATTGATCATGAGGTAATATTGCATCTTTTATCGCATTCTCATGGTATATAAATTTATAAAGCATTGAATTTTTTATGTTCTTATGACTGCTATATCTATTTATGTTTATATAAAGAAAATGATTTTTAACACAAAATTACTGTGTTTTTCTCAGAAGAGGATACAATATTTTTATGTTCAACTTAAAGATGAGAAAAATAAAACCAGAAATCTTATATCATACCGAAAACTCAAAGTTCTTACATCAAACTCTTTAGATCGGGGCACAAGAATTTAAAAGGCTGACACCCTGGAGTAATATGCATATCTTAGTCATTTAGATTTCAGAGGCTGCATTGCTTGAAAGAAACACACAGCATTAGACCTAAGAAATTATTGTAATCTCACTGTGTTTTTTATTTATCATAGTTGATATGCAACTATTTGTCGCTTCAATTACCTTTTTATTCAAGATAATGCTCAGGAGGAAGATTGTAGAGTAAGAGCAATTTTCCTGTACATGACAATCACTGATTAAGATTAAATATGAGTGTAGGTGATGGATTAGCTTTTACAGCAACCTTTGAGTACTCTTTTACCCAAAGTTTTCAGAATTGTGCTGTACATTACTCAGAAAATGGATGGCTCTTGGGGAGAGGCTCTTGTGTTGTCTCTTTTATTATCTTTTTGTTACCTAATGTATAACTGGAACATATTTCTAAGATTCTCATAGTTTCGGCTAACTTTCCTTCTTTTTCTCTAGGGAGGAGGGGAGCGGGTAATTTATGGACTCACGGGCTTGGAATTGGGAGCCTACAGAGATGCAGAGGAACGAAAAGCCAAGTAAGACTAACTTTTTGTGTAATTTTTAGTCAAATAGGGTTAACAAGCATTTATGTTAAAACTTAATAATATTAGGATCTTTTGTTTTCACTTGTGAAATCGCAGCAAAGTTGCTAAGCTATAAAGTCATGATCTGGTTGTTTTCATGAGATCAGTGTTGTAGAAATTTTATACTTCTGCCTCGAGCACAAAGGATATGTTAGAACAAGCTTTGTGGTTATCAAAAAAACTCAGGAAATGTAATGATATTTTTTAAACTCTCACTATTCTTAATGATATACATGGCTAAAAGGTTAATGTTTACTTTTATAGATATCATCTGTTGTACAATTCTCTATCAAGTTAAATAAAATTAAAAAAAAAAAGCATGACACCCCCCTCCCCTCCCCCCCAGTTCAAATGAACAGCTATGGAAGACATCTACTTTGAAGAAAAGCTAACTTTATTACATTATCGATTTTATATTCCCTGGAACCATTCATTTCACAGCTTTAAAGTGTACAGAACCTTGATACATTTAAATTTTCCTGATGTATATTGCCAAGAAGACATTCTTTCTGTTGACATAGAAATCTCAAGCTCAAAAAAGTAAATGTCATCTGGGCAGTTTTTTTCATGCAGCCCTTATTTAGTTTACCTCTTAACCAAGACATATAATTGATGCTGATATGATATACTGCAGGTAAAATGTAATGCACAACCTTCATTTAATCCCTCACTGGTCGTGGATGTTTATTTTTTTTTATTTTTATTTATTATTTTTTTAAAGATATGCTATCTAATAGAGGTACTCATAGGGGCTAGGGCAGCATATTTATTTTAAGATTTTAAAGAGTGAGTTTCAACACGCATCTAGATTTAACTACTTAAATCAAAAAAGTCATTATTTCATATATTTTAGGTCAATTTTTTTTTTATTCCATATTCTCATGGTTGGCAATATTTTAGATAAACTGAATTGGATTTTATAAAGAGACATGTTTAGGCTATAAATAAATTCAAAACAAAATGCGTGACTTTTAGGTGGTATGCTTTATTGCAAACCACAGGGATTACATTGTTGTAGGGTTTCACTTTATTCAAAATGTAAATAAAACTTTAAAAATATACTGAACTACCATTGAAGGGTGAGAATTATTGGTTTTGAATTTGGTTATTGAAAAGTTTTGATGAAAATAATCCTTTATTGCTCACTCTCTGGATCTACTTAAGGCAAGGTTATTAATCAAGGGATCAAGTTATTTTTCCTTGAAAAACAATATGAAAGAGTCTTTATGTAAAGATTAAGTGTTTTGGATTTGGATGTGATAATTTAACTTGATCCAATAACTATAGGAGGACTGTGCTTCCAACCCTAAATTTAGATTATCAGAATCTTGATCTAAATCTATAATCAAAGCAGCTCTCTTTCTCTCTTTTAAATCCATTCTTTGGTAAATATTTTTATTTAGTATAATTATGATCCTTTTGCACAAATTTGATGTAAAACTGCAGGCTAAATCATTCTAGATCTAGATCTACATGTTCAAAAATCTGATCAACACAGCTGAAAGGCCAATCTCAGATGTGTCATTGTCTGTTACCCATAAAGAAATAGGGCACCTGTTCCTTAATTCATGGGGCTAGCGAGTAATCCTGTGATTTGTCATTTTCTCACAATGGCTGTCGAACAGCAAGAGATCTATGACAAAAAAAACAATGATTTTTTAAGTGTAAAAATCCATAATTCTTTTATTGACTAGATTTGAGACTTATATTAACAGTCCAAAGTTCAGTAAAGTAAATTCCTGTTCATTGACTAATTATGAAGGATTTTAAATAGAAAGAAATGGCAGTTGCCTTTTATACTGTAGACACTTCTTCAAAACAAGTCATCCTAGGGTAGAGGGCTATATATAGCTTTGAGAACTGGGAATTGATTGTATTTTGTTTTCAAGAAATGGGACTCATAATCTTTAATTGATTATTGGGAAAGATGTTATGTATATGTTAACAGAACTGTTTCTGAAAAATTTTTCAAACTCTTGAAAATTTAATTTCAGCCTATGTAACAAGTGAATCCCTGCTCACATTCTTTGTTAAATTTTTTTTTCTTCTTTTTTTCTTCTTATTTGTTTTTTTGTGTGCAGGTATTGGTATTTTGGACCACTAAAGTCTCGCTGGACCTACCTGCGTACAGCCATGAAAAATTGGCCGCCTCTCTCATCAGCAGATCTGTCTTACATCCAAGCCACACCAGAAAACATGGCATATGTTGATGAAGAAGCAGAAGCAAAAGCACAGCCACGAAAAATGGTCTGGAGTTTCATGGATTTCTTGTTTGGTCGGAAGCAAACATATGTTGTGCAAGGTAAGTGTATTAAGTACAAGTGAAGAGTCATGTGTTAGAAGGGCTAGTTTCACAATGGAAAAACCTCAAAGTAATCTTGCATGATTTTAAAGATGGCTCATATGAGTTGCTTTGATCTTCCTTACTATGTATTACACTTTTGATAGATTTTTTTATATGTGTGCTAGGTATATGACTTTTTTCTTTCTCCTTTTTTTTTAAATTTTAATGCAGTATTTCATGAAATAAATATATATAAAGAGCATAAAAATCATATAATTTATTTGCATTTTGTTAGAGAAGGTTAAATTATCCATTATATAATATGTAATTGAATTTGCTAGAGTTTAAATCCACAGACTGCGGAGATTTAATCTAAAGAATTTTTTGTTTTGGAGATAAGTTTAATAATTTTTTCGTCAAAAGCCATGAAATTCTTGAATTTTTATTTTAAATTTGATTCATTTTGGCATGAATCATGCTTTTGCCACTTTTTTTGTGCTTACATCTCACTTTTCATTTTAATTTCGAAATAGTTTAAACTAATTATTGAACAGAGGATCAGTTTGTTAGTTCTTTACAAAAATATGAATGATTTGGAGGAATTCCCTTCCTCTTTCGTAATTTCTTTTAGAACAAGCTCAGAAAGAAGAACTTGCAAAAGAAGAAGAGAAACAGAGGATTGATGAGAATGTTTCTACCACTGAACTGACTCTTACCACCACAACTCTGGCTAACCCAAAGGCAGTAAGTGGTCAACTTATTTTCTGAATAAGGTTGTATTTGACTATTTTTGGGTGTAGTTGTTAGAAAAGTGTAAAACAGTGTGCATTTTGATCCATATTTGACGAACACAACAAAATGAATAATAAAGCATTTCAAAGTCAGTCAGTTTAGAGTCAGCTTAGAGTCTTGGTAAAGTACAAAGCATGAAGAGTATTATAGGATAATGGATTGAATAGTTGTTTATTAACCTCCATCCAGTATATAAGCAGCAATCTTAAGCCATTTCTTAGTTAAAAAATTCATCTATCATGTTCAGTCTCAAATAACTTGTATTGACGCTCTTCAAATGGTTAAAAAGGGAGTGGAAATGGATGGAATATACCATAAAATTATGCTGACGGATTTAACATTGTAAATGAGCTCAGATTAAGCTATGAAATTTTTAAGGATGTTATTGTGTGAATTCACTTTATAGTTCTTAAATTTTATTTAAAAATTGTTTAAAGCCAGCAATATAAAACAAATTTATTTTAAAAAAGGTGACAAAATCAATGAATAACTTTTTTGTTCTTTTGCCTAAGCCTCTGAATGCTTTGCAAGTAACTTTTGGACCAGTAGAACCAACCAGAACTGAACTAATTCAGGAAGGGTATGTTATTTGCTTACCTTTTTTTTCACAATACACTTCTGAGGATATATTGCTTTGTGAAAGATTCTGTAGCGAGCAGCATAAGTTTTTCTGTATGTCTTTATTCCACATTTAGCAAGTGTATATTAAAAGCACCAGTAGTGTTTTTGTGCCCACTGCAATTTGACTTGTAGCATAGCAGACCAAAAGGATGTTCAATTTTAATGAATATATCATTTGAAGGGTTTGGTTTAGTCTAATGTCACAAACCTAAGTTTCAAACCTTCTCTGTCCACTTTTTGTTAAGTTTGATGAAGTTTGGTATTTTGTTAAAGAATGAAAATGAAATATACATCAATCGTATAGGCTTCTTCTCAGCACAATGTCAATCAATGCTTTATGAGAATTAAGTTTTTTATTGATAAAAATGTATTTCTTTTTTTACTCTTGGCAGTTGGGACAGAATCAATCGGTCTGGATTCCAGATGGGTTCTCTAGGGGATCAAACAAGGGTTGTTAAAACAGTGCAAATTTCTCCTTCTGAAGAGGTCTGTGGCTGCTTTGCGTTGGTGTCAAAGTGATATTTTTTGTTCCTTTTTATGTTTTAATTTTTGATATTCAAATATTGTAGAATTTTTGGTTCTCATTCAAATCCTACGATTTTCTGGCATATTTAGTGTAGAGAACAAACAAAAAAAAAATTGAGCATGAAATGTTTGTTTTTCTCTTTCTTCTCATAAGCTTTGTAGATGATTGAGTTTAAAAAAGAAACAAAATGCTTGATGGCTCATAAGATTATAATGACTTTTATCAATTAAAAATTTTCAAAAGTAAGGAAGTAATGGCTATGGTCTGGAGTTTAATCCTTTATAAAGAAAAAAAAGTTTCATATTTTTTGTGCTATCATAAATTTTTACTTCTTTTTCCTTTCAGATTCAATGGTTTAACATTGATGGTGAATCATTTGAAGCTATGAAGGTGAATGTTTCTCTCCTACAGAGGAAACTCAATTTCTTCTGCCCATCAGAAAACGTCTCAGCCACAAGATGACATCAATGAGATGATTAATATTATATTTTATTGTTTTTTATGCTTTTGCAAATTCTGTGAATGTAATGGAGAAGTATGTAGTATGTCAATTGAGTGTTCCAAAATAAAGAGTTAATACTAATTTATCTAGTTGTTAGACATGAGTTTGTGGTGTATGCATATTATTGTCTACATCTATGTGAGATCTGGGTAACATGCATAATAATACTATGACCACAGCATCACACTTGGTGAGAAAGGTTGGGAAGCTAGAAGCCAGGTGATAGAAAGGAATAATATAGGTTTTGGGTTCATTCTCTTTATCAATCACATAAATAGCATGCTTAACTTATACACCTAAGCTTCTCTTTTTAAATTTGGGATAAATTTTAGTGGTATCTTGACTTCAAAAAACATATACACTTTGTTTTTCTTTGAGATTTATATTGTGAAGTGGGTCCTAATTCTTTATGAGCCTTATTTTCAACCTGCTCAAATTGTCTCGTAAAACTCAAATCCACTTTGTACACATCTGAAAGTTGTAGTCTGTCTGGCGGTAATTGATTAAGGTTTTTATCATATTTTCTAGTATCTCATCGTAAAATTATAGCACAGGTTCAATTTCATGTACATGTATGTTTCATTGAATCACAAGAAATAGAATAAAGGCACTAATCTTTTGGTATCCAGCTGCTGAATACATAGTTTTCATTGCCTGTGGATGTGTATTATTATTATTGTAATAATTATTACAATAATTTTTTGGGAATGTAAATCATTACTTTTAGGGATTGAAAAAGAACTTTTGTGAAACACGTAACAGAAATGTGGTGTAAAGATTCAGTGAGTGTTTGAAAGCTTGAAAAAGATGGAAAGTCGTTACAGTTCATAAAGAAAGCCTCATTTCTTATGGTCCACAAGTTTCCAGGAAAAAATAAGTTTCATACAGTCAAGCTGAAGATGTTCATTTACTACAATTTTTTGTCCTGTATCTCAACCAATAATCACAAGTTGTAAAAGAACAGTACAACTGAAATACTGTTCTTATGCGTTTGCGTTCATTTTAAAAAAGCCCATATTACTCATATCATATTCTAAAGCTCAAAAGTTACTTTGTGGAATCCTCTTTATGTTGAAAGTTTTCAGTTTTTCTGGTTTCAAAATATGATGACTGTGAAAGGCAGTAGGATGAACAAGATTAGATATACATATAGTTAAAAGGTTTCATTTTGAGGCAAATCATTGGAGACAGGAAGTAGGCAAAATGATCATAGAAAATCTTAAGCAATAGACATATGGGATAAAGAGAAAAACATTGTAAGTAAGAAGTGGGATGGTAAAACAATTCTAGGGAAGTTGCAGCGACAGAAATTTCAAAGGAGGCACCTGAGGCAAATTTAGGCAGAGAGAAAGAGATCTGTAGTAAAAGAATAAGGGCAATGGATAGTCTCTGATGGTAGCAGGCTAAGAAACAGTTAAGTTAGAAAAAGAAATTGAGATACACATTGATCTACTGACATACTTTGCCAAGGAGTGCAGCTTGAGATAAAATTTTATAACATAACACGAATCAAGTAAGTCCAGACTGCAGACTAAATATCATACGAGATACACTAGTCCCATGCAATGACGTCCCAAATCCTGTGCCGCGACTCTATCTCATGGAAAAATGGGTCTAACAAAACTAAAATAAATGGTACAAGCTAGATCTAGATCTAGGGAATATATCAACTAACAACTTAAGGAGAATCTCTCTCTCTCTCTCTCTCTCTCTCTCTCTCTCTCTCTCTCTCTCTCTCTCTCTCTCTCTCTCTCTCTCTCTCTCTCTCTCTCTCTCTCGCTCGCTCTTTTACGATCAATTAAGGAATAAGAGAAAATGCCCTATATCTGACATTTTAAGACTGGCTGGTGCAAATATTCTAATTATGTATTTTAATGAGTATAGGTGAAAAAAAAAAACAACAACTTTCAAATGCTGATTTTTCAAACTGAAACTTGAAACACCTCACTCATTACGAGTGATTGCAAGATATATAAAAACAGAAGCTAAACACAGTATTTAAATTACTATACATATATTTCTTTGCATATTGCATGATCAGAAACTAACAAATAACTGCATATTGTAGTAAATGATAAATTGCGATTTCTGGCATATTCTGATATAAATACATTGCAAGAAAAGAGAAAGATTGAATCGTAGAAAAATATTGATTATCACAAGTGAAGTATAATATACAATGTAAATGTATGCTTCATGCACATTTGGCACCTGCTTAAAAGAGGCATGCTTGCATAGAATCTTTTCAAATTAAAATTAATTTGTGTACATATCTTGTTTGATTTGTCTTGCCAACAAATGAAGTAGTATAATATACTATTATTTAAAAAAAAAAAAAGCGTCTGAGTGTAAAAAATACATAAAATGTCTATTGTTTGCTTTAAGTGCTAGATTTATCTTTAAAAATGTATACATTTTATAAAATTAACATTTGCATATAGTGAATAACTTTATAAGTATACACCCCCTCCCACACACACACAAACATATATGCCCAATCTAAAATACAAAGAAAAATGGATCAAATGGTCATTAAACATTTTAATGTCCATGAAGAGCTGAAAATAATTTTTTAATGCACTTACATTTTTACTTTTTACTTGGAAGTTTTACTTATTATACAGTCCTCACGCATTAGAAATTATTTTTTAAAAAGTTCGAGTTATCCGAAAGTGAGACTTAACACCAAAATTTTAATTGATTATATATCTGATAAATCAAATTTCAACAAGTGAGTCGAATAAAGATCACTGTTCAATATAAAAAAAAATGTTATATTGTGTATGTTAAAAAAAATGATTTGAACATTTTGATTCGCATTGTTGATTCAGTTAGTGCAATGTTAATGGTCTCAGATTTTAGGAAGATATAAATAATTTAAAAACTATTTTTTTTTTCTCTATTCTAATCACTTATTTCACTTTCCAACTTTTACTGCAATCTATAAGAACATCTTCATTTCTTGACAGTCTCTAATCTGTTTAGAGCTTGACAAAATAATGTGCATTTTACACAGTTTTTAAATTTTAATTTCTGTAAACATGGAATCGCATGAGAAATGCACAATGAAATAATCACAGTGATTTGAATTATGAAATGAAAAAAAAAAAGGAATAATCTATTGCAGGCACTTTCTTCTGAACACATTCTGACTCATTGCAAGTGTTATTTACAGGTGGATTCATCACTTGATGATCATTTCGTATTTGCATTAACTTAATTATCTTCTTATGAAGGGAGTGCACAGTCCACTTTAAACATCGCTAGCTCCCGCATCAGCAGGTGAAATACCTACTTCCTGCAGGTTCACAGAATATTCTTCAAGAGTAACTCCATTAGGCACTTTGCTCTGGACTGGAGCTTCTGAACTTTCCGGGTGGTTGTTGGATCTTTCCACGTGATTATTTGACTCGGTAGCTTCAGCGGTCACCACTGGCTCCAAGATTGTGTCAGCAATATCCTTGCTTCCTTTTGTATCTTTCTCTGTCTCTCTTTCGCTGAGGTTCTCAAGGCTTCCTTTCCCATTAGAACTGTTGCTTGAGGGGGTACCATTTGATCTGTCAGAGGTTTTGTTGCTGGGAGACATGCTAGCAGGGGAAAGTTTGTTGATCTGCTGAACTATCCCAGAAACAGTGCCTGGCACCAGATCTCGTAGTGAGTCACGGGTAGCAGCGGCGTCCTCCACACCAAGACGGCTTTGATTAAACGGTTTTCTCAATGCAGGGGAAGGGGAATTGGTTGCCTCTATTGATGAGATAGATGGGTTAGGCGATGCTTTAAGGGGCACAACCTCAGAATCTGGCTGATATGTTTTGATATCGGGAACATCTTCGAGAGTAGCTTTCTCTTGAATCCTCGGAGTAAGATGTGGCGATGGATGACCCGTGTAGCGTCTGGTCTGTGGAACTGGAAGACTTGGCTCTTCGTTGTCATTTACGGTTGCTTCTGATAAATTTTCCTCTGAAGTAGCGCTAAATGTTGATTGAGCAGGGAGTTTTAAAGCATTATCATCTCTCATTTCTGGATTATCGTTACTCTTGGCAGGGTCTGAATGTGTCTTATAATTAAGCAAAGGGTTTCCGACATTAATTTTGATTTTAGGAAAGCTCTTTTCGCTACTTGGTGCATTTGTCTCGTTTTGGTCCTTTGCAGATCCAGAGAAGGACCTAGTGGTCGCATTAAGTCTTGGCACGCTTGGTGGAGGTACAGAAGTTAATGTTCTATGCCTTCTGTCACGTCTCTTGCTGTAGGCTCCATGCGATTTGGGACGATGATTATACTTGGAAGGTGAGGGGAGATCATCGAGTGGCTCCTGTTTATTGATAGGTATTACTGAAACAGGCCTTGTTGAGATACTCCCAGCATCGCTAGCATCAGAGGAATATTGGGATAGAGAATTGTTGAATCGTTGAGCATTTTGGAACAGTGCTGAAGAAGGTGCTGGCGGGAAAATGGCAGGGGATTGGCTCCTGCTTCTACTGCGGTTTAATTTGGCCAACTTCGAGCGCATGGGTGTTTCTCGGCCGTTATTGCTTTCAACGTCACCGTCATCATTTAAGTCTTGGTCTTTGCCGTTAGTTCTCGACGGTTCAGTGGGAAGATTTGTAAGAGTTGCCCTACTACCATCGCTCATAGACGAAGAATTTACTGCCGCGACATAGGGCGATAGTGTTGCGTGCGAGTTCACAGATGACCCTATGGAAGAGGACCTACTGAGCCCTACTCGCGTCGGAGTGGTATGTCCAGTCGGGCTTTGAATGGAACCAGATACGGGTGATGGCTGGCCAGTCGCTAGATACGTGCCATCTAATCCTGGAGTATCCCAGCCGTGTACAGAGCCCGAGACATGGCTGCTGAAGGTACTGGACGCTCTGTTGCTGTGGTTGCTTCTGTGGTTGTTTCTGTCTAGCAAGCGTCTCTCTGGGCGAGATTCCCAAATGTCCCTAGAAGAGTCGCTGGGCCTGGGCATGAATCCTCTCGTAGACGGCCGAATCATTGGGTTAAGGTGTTTTTCGTTCAGACGGTCAGGTGTTATTTTTTGCAGTTTGGGTCTCTTTCCATTGATTAAAAGAGCAGATGTATCGTGGAATTTTGACCGTGAATTCGGAATCCCAACTTTTTCTCTCGCACCTTTGCTTTTTGGTTTAGCGTCTTGCCCAACAGGCGGAGCTGGCGCCCGTCGCGCTGGGCGGCGCAGAGTTCCACTGAGCGGAGTGGCTGCTTCAGAAGCCGCCTCGCTCATGGCTGTTGAGTTTCTCAACGATGATGGTGGTGGAGGAGCCTTGCGGTGAGGTCTTAGTTCAGTCGCCGTATTCTGCGAAGACATTGATGCGGTGTCCAAACAGTCGTCAGACTTATGCTTCCTCATAGCAACACTACCGTGTAAAGAAACCGATCCCTTTGCGCTGATGCTCGCATTCGTCTCAGTTGTCTTGGGTGCTGTTTGCTGCTCAGGATAGGTTGACTTGTTTAAGCCTGACAGCAAAAGGGCAGCAACTTCTTTGGAAGTCCAATGGCCTTGATGATCTTGTGCTTCAGCAGGCGATGTGTCTTCTATCATCTGTAATTAAGTAACATATGAAGTTTACCTTCCGGATAGAATTAAATGTCATTTTTTAAAATTAATTTTACGACTCGGGCATGTCATTTTGATATCTTCTTGAGTCTGTTAGTGCAACAGGAAGTCGTAATTACTTTTACGTAAATTCATGAATACGTAAATATTCTGTATTTGAGTAACAATAGCATTCAAGACTAAAATGTTGATATCCTCACAATCGGACACATGAGTCCTTATTATTAAACGCCTAAGAAGAACTTTTATACATTAGTAATAATTATAATACATAATTGATGTACATATAGCTTCACTGTGTTATACTGTGCGGAGAATTCGCATTATCAGGAATTCAAGATAAAAATGTCGCTTGGAAACTAAAGTGAGTTCTCTAGCTTAAGCCGGGCTAAACTCAAGTCAACACCCACAAACAATACATACAGATAAAAATATTCATATTTAACGAAATTAATACTGTTTGAAAAAAATTATTCATCAAAGACAGGGTTTGATCATACACCAAAGGCACAAAGAGATGTGATTGTAGAAGAAATCGAATTAAAGTCGTTTCGGTTGTTTTGTCCGCCATAAGCAGTTTTCAGGAAGCAATAAAATTCCTTCGATAATGATGCAATTTGATCAATGTCTTCACCGCCTTTGCAGGTAGACTGTATAGCAGCAGTTTTATTTCGCTGCATACAATGTCATTCTGTCTACACCAATATTGAGGGTATTAATCTTACAATCCATAAGTTAGGTTGTGAGTTGATAAAATTAAATAACAAAAAACATATACATGAAGTAAGTGCCAGTTGATGAAATTTAAGGGCAACCTTCACCGTTTCAGATATTGTACTTACATCAACAAATGTCGCTGGGAACCAGCCGCAGTCTTCACCTTTGACCCCAAACCACCAGCCGTTGGCCAACGTTTGGAGCACAGTGACTGTCTCCCCTGGGGCCAGAGCCATGTCACCAGGCACTGGGCTCGAGAAGGGGAGAACTACCTCGTGGTCTGCAGTAGAGAAAGGACAACATTTGCGTGGCACTTAACAATACCATTGTTTGTGGGGAAAACAGGTCAAAAAAAAAGAAGAAAAAGTCAATGGTCACGTAAGAATCAGTTCTTGGAGAAATAGCTCATAAATGTTTCATCATCCCAAAATGGCTGATTTTGACAGCAAAAAGCAAAGAAGCATTTACAATTTATATATTTATATGAGCGAATCTAGCACACATGAAAGAATATTGGAGAGGGTGAATTGTTTAGAAGCGTACAGAAATAAAGAGAGGCAGAAAGAAAGAAAATAATATTGGGATATAAAGAGATAATGGATGCAGTCAAGGACAGAAAGAGGAAAAAATTAACGGAGACAGCGTTCAACTTTTAAGATCGGTGCCATTATGATTGAATTTGTTTTCATTTTGAAAAACTGAAATTGAAAACACTACAAAGTTGTACATTATCAGTTAAAATATACTGAATATACATAGGCTCTAGTCCCTGGGTTAGCTCCATTTATACGTTTTTGAACAAAAGGCTCAAACATAATTGTTTCAACGAATCGACATAGACTGGACCATTATTATTTATTAATTGCGGAGTTCAGTTATTAGCGCACCTATTCCTACGAAGGTCTGATCAACCTTATGCAATTTATTGGAATCGAGCAGGTCATACGTGTCAGGGATCTCTGGATCAATAATTGAGTCATCGTCAGATGATACCTGGAGATGCCAAGGACAGAAAGAATAGAAAAATTTTTTTTACAATATTAATTTAAAAAAGTACAACTTGACCTTTTTTAAAACTATTTTAGTTATTATGCATTCAACAGGCTTTGTATGCTTAATATTGAGACTCTCTCCAATAACTAAATGTTTAATTTTACATATTTTTTCGTATAATTGAAACGGAAAGCGTAGGATCTAGAACATACAAAGATTTGGAGAAATGGGGCAATTCTTTCTATTTGGAGGCACACCCTACATAATGCTTGCGAAATGAAAAAGATTATTGAAATGCATGATAAGTATTAGATAAAGTTTTGATCTCATTCGGTTTTAATGTGTAAAAAGGCGAGTTACTGTTTCTTTCAACACTGCATTTGAAGCTCAAAAGCTAGAGGTAAGGTATTCAACGACAACATAAGTTACTATTCGATAAGACTAAGAGTAAAATAAGTGGGCGAAAGAAGTGATGATACGTTAAAAAATGTATCAGTTTTCCACAATTCACATTGACGAACAAATAATGCATCTCTTGCCTGGTCCACGTATACAGCCGGGAACCATCCCTGTTCGCCTGTCCGTGTCTTCCGGCCCAGCATCCAGCCGTTCCTGTCCCTCTCCTGGCACGTGACGAGCTCCCCCTCCCTGAGGCCCATCTCGCCACGGTTCACAGGTTTGTAGGCATACACCGCCCGGAACCGTTGGCCTGTGGAGAAAATAGAGTAAAATGGTAGTTTTAAAGATGTGTATTGTCTTCTCAGAAACATTATGATGCATTATTATGGAATAAACATAAATGATCATTAATAAATGAAAATCTTTTAGATTTACAATGTTCTCTTCTACTCTACTGTAGGTATCTGTAGTCGGTCATAATATCGTCTTTTACAATAAATCAAAGCAGGAACACCAAGTCATAGATTCTGTAGAGCACAGATTCCTGATATGAGATCCGGAAATGAGCATTGGACATGGGTTGAAGGCACATGGTGTCGGTGGATGAGCTGCAACTCGTAGCCTCATCTTTATGGCTTAGCTCCACTCCACCAAACAGATGCTTGCTTGATAGCTAAAAAAGTTTGCGCTCTTCTCGTGGACAGGCTATATCAACCATCAAGTCTCCTCTACACATACTGACCTGTAGTCCCTGTACAGGTATTCGTTTATTCTACTCAAACTGTTTCATAAACACGGTCCAATAAAATACCATTTTCTTTTTAATAAATAAAAAGACAGATTATGTCTATGAAACAGTTGTTCAATTTTTTTTTCTACTCTTGACCATCATCCTAAAAGACCTAATAGACCTAAATTCTATTTAGTTTATTTATGTTAGCAGCATTATGATAACTTTCTTCCGTAAAGCACATAATATATTTCGGCGAACCGATCTTTTTTTTATAGACCTTCTATTGTCTATTTTTAAATCAAGCTTCTCTGGCCCACAGTCTAATGCAAATCGTTAAAGATCTTACAAAGTGGAGTAGACGCACAGAAAACGGAATACCAGGCTTTAGTTTTCTAGAAATCAAACTGTAAATAGAAAAAAAAATACTGCAACAAGGTACTACTTTGAATTGAGAATTTTTATTGTAGCACTATCATACCATTAGCTGCTGTTGTGAAGTCTGTCAAGTTTGTGCTGTAGCTCAACTCTGTTGTCGGAAGTGACATCATCGATATACTGGCCGCCATATTTACCCAGCCTTGTACGTCCTTATGATTCTCTTGTTCCTTGTAAGGGGAAAAGATAGTACAGATAGAATAGAAGAATACAAGATCAGATAAGGCTTGAGATATGTTTGTTTTTTATGTATTTATATTTATTTAGCTTCGCCAGCGTTGCAATAGTTAGAAAAAGAAAAAAATTCGGTACAAATATCCTCTGACATGTAAAATTGCGAAAGTGTCACAAGCTGATAAAGTTGGAAAGTATTTGCCTTTACAAAACAAATTCCTAATTTTAGAATGCGAGTCGGACAGTTTGAATCCATGATTTCGATCTCTTATAGAGTGGTTATCTTGAACGCTGTAGTAAATTAAATCATCACCTCAACAGCTGGAAACGGATTGGTCTCTTTTTCAACTTCTGTGTCGGTTATTCTCCTGATCTGGAAAGAGCTGATCTGTCTGTCGAGCCCAGTGTTTTCTTTGTTTTCTTCCTTGTCTGTGATGAAGATATCATCGCTCGGGCCATTAGCAACGTCCTCTGTTGATGCTGAAACACAATATTGTTATTTTAAAAGCGAAAAGAATTCTGAGCCCTTTTCAGCTTTTATACACTTTTTTTTGTGAACTTAAAATCTTAATATTACTTTTTTCCTCACTCCCCCCCCCCCCCCAAAAAAAAAGGGGGGGGGGGGGGGTTGGGGTCGATTATATATTGAATCTCAAACCAGACATTTTAGCTGATTGAAAACAGGTAACAATGTCATAACTGAATATCCTTGATTTATATCTCGGATATTTCCCTCTTTGTTGGGATAGAAACACTTAACGGAACCACTATGATCATGATTTTCTCCTGGAAATCTTTTTTATAGTCAGATCTTGAGATTATGAACACACTGGTTGGTATTGAAACATTCTGGAAATTATATTTTTTTTTTATTATTAAGCCCTATCCTAGAATTTTCGCAGTTGAAAAAAAAATACTGATAACAACGCTTCGAACAAAATTTAATATTTTTGAAATATATATTATAGTTCATCAGGGAAAACAATTGTCCCCAGCAATACGAATGGAAAAGGTAGCAAACAAGGCAGAAACTTGCAGTTTTAATGTTGAAAGTGGCAACTGGCAACGTATTACAGGCAAAAGATACAATATGAAACTTTTCCGTCGCCTTTCATTTAATCTTTTATTTACAATTCTTTCTAGTTCTAATTGCATGAGTTCATTTGAATATCTTTTTCATAAACCTTCATTATTAGAGAAACTCATTTATTAAGGAAAAAGGCAACACAATCCCAAGGACCTACCATTTTCTGCAGCAGTAACGTAGCTACTAGGAAACCATCCAGATTTTCCTTTTTTAACAGACACACCTCTCCACCAACCATTGTCAGCCACCTCTACAAGCTGAAGTTTATCACCTTTGTGTAAGGACAAATGTCCATCTTGTAGTGGCTGATAGGGAAATGCCACAGTGTATATGTTTTCTAAAGGAAGACAAAGAAAAATAATTTTTGTTTCACTACAAAGCTATTGCCGTCCTGTTATTGAATTAGCAGCAATAGTAGAAGTAACATTGGTAATTGCAGGATCAGTGATAGCAGCGAGAAGTGGTGGTGGTAGTAGTAGTAGTAGTAGTAGTAGTAGTAGTAGTAGTAGTAGTAGTAGTAGTAGTAGTAGTAGTAGTAGTAGTAGTAGTAGTAGTAGTAGTAGCTCTCTCGAAATTAAGCCAAATAACGCTTTGTGTATAATAATATAATAATAACTATAATGAGGGTAGCGATCTGACTCCGGTCGCACAGTTATTTATAAAATCTAGTAAAAGCTAACAGTGTATTTTACATGTGAAGTAAAGATGTAAGTAACGAATAGCAGTAGCAGCTGTGGTAGTGGTAGTAGTAGTAGTAGTAGTAGTAGTAGTAGTAGTAGTAGTAGTAGTAGTAGTAGTAGTAGTAGTAGTAGTAGTAGTAGTAGTAGTAGTAGTAGTAGTAGTAGTAGTAGTAGTAGTAGTAGTAGAAGGAGGAGGAGCAGCAGCAGTAGCAGTAGTAATAACAATATTTTTAGTTGTTGTTGGTGGTGCAATTTTGAGACAAGTAGAAGAAAAAAAGCGAATTAGCAATGACAATTTTCAGTTTTATTTTCTTTGTAATACCGTTTTTGACGGGCGTCTCCATTTCAGCTGCACAAGTTGTCATGGAGGGCAACGGCATTATGTGGTTGTTGGTGTCAAAGCTATTCATCCACAGATCATCCTTTGGGGCCGCGGGGGCCTGGTTGAGGGATAACGAAATGGGAGATAAGTTTTCCTTCTTTCTCCTTACCGGTAAGTTATGATGTGCTCCACATTAGGTTATATTCATGTCTCTTTGGTAGCAGACAGTTTTGTTTGTTTTTGTTTTTTTCGAATGGCTTGGTGAGATATAATAAATAATATTTATTTACAAAAAGAATAAAAGATACATGTATCAAGACATCAAGAACGATGTTAGCTCTGCGTCATATACTTTCATTACAACCAGGTGTATTATTGCATGCAATACGAGGAATTCCATATTTCAATAATTCATCAAAATATACATTTACTGATGTTTCTTCCCAGTATATTACTTTACCAAGGATCATGTACATACATTTCATTAGATCCGGAACAGTTTTAGTAATTTTCTTTAATGACTCTACATCATTTCTCTTACAAAGTGAGAATATAATTATACGGACGTCATGGTTTTGCAGTTTTAGTAATGACATTAATAGTATGCAATTAAATGCTTATTACTGGCCTGAGTTATTGCCGAATACTTTTAAATTTTTATGAATTAAATGTTGAGCCATTTCAGGTACAAAATATATTGTCAAAAGGTAAGTTCATTTAAAAAAAAACACTCATAACGGTAGAATTTCACTGACCTTCGTCTTTCGCTTTTTCCATCGAAGACACAGAAGAGTTCCTATTACCACAATGGCTAAGAGAAAGATGGCCACAGCGGAACCAATTATAATGTCTGAGGTGTGATCAGTTCCAGATACTAAAAAAGGATTGGAAAAAATTTTTTAAAATATTGCCTGTTTTCGATTTAGTTATATAAAAGCATACAGCTATGCAACAGACAAGGGCATTTTTTTTTTTTTTGCGAATATCTGTTTCCAGCTTCGATCCATAAGTGCATCATTTTTTATTCTGTAATTCTTGCTTCACGTGAAAAGGTTATATAGAAGTAGGAAAATGTTAAAAAGCTTGATAAAGCTTATTTTCATCTGGCATATAATTCATATTCTGACATACAAAACAGAACCTGAACTTCAAGGGTTTCAGAAATATCATGATGAATTGATTCAAATTTGACAAAATGAAGAAAAAATATTTTATTAGTACATTTCTATTTATTTTATTTCAAGACTTTTTCGAAATTTTTCAAACTATGTAAAAAATTAAATCTCCTTTACAAATATTTACTAAACATCTGAGTATCTCATGCCAGGTAAACACCTATCTGAAAACGAAAGTTTATTGAATACTGCAATAGGTTTTCCATATAATAAAGTGTGTTTAGTTTTCTATAACATTATAACTCCTCGATCTGTTATAACTACATTGACACCCAGATTTATGTTAACTTTTAAACGAAGATTGCAACTCATGATGAGTATTTTCCATACTACCCTACGGTGTGATCATTTTGTAAATACAACAAGTAAGAAACTATTTTAAATATCTAACTCCTATCGATATCACTTAGCAAGCTGTGACAAAGGAAAATTGGAAATCTGTATGAGTAGAGGGAGTATAAGAAAAAGGGAGAAGTTTAGAAAGAGAGAAAAGGGGTGAGATTTTATTGATAGTCAAAATGAGAGATAAAGAGAGTAATAGATGAGAACGATAAAAGAAGACACATTGATAGAGAGAGAGAGAGAGAGAGAGAGAGAGAGAGAGAGAGAGAGAGAGAGAGAGAGAGAGAGAGAGAGAGAGAGAGAGAGAGAGAGAGAGAGAGAGAGAGAAAGCGAGAAGAAGAAGAGAGAGAGAGAGAGAGAGAGAGAGAGAGAAAGCGAGAAGAAGAAGAAGAAGAAGAGAGAGAGAGAGAGAGAGAGAGAGAGAGAGAGAGAGAGAGAGAGAGAGAGAGGTTGAATAACTCGTCAAATTGTTTAACGTTCTCTTAATCTCTTTAACAGGAAATATTCCTTACCATGTGTTGAATTTGAGCGATCTCCAGGGAAAGGTGGTACAGTGGACGGTGATGTGGTGCCCAAACCTCCTGGCTCAGAAGGGACAGCTGTGGTCAGCGAGGAAGCTTGCGTGACAACTGCAGAGGGTTGAATATTGGAAGACTTGATAACCCTGGAAGTTCTCGGTTCCTTTGGTGTTTTCGTTGGGACAAGTGATATTATTTGTCCAGTGTTAAACTCCTCAAAAACAGTCGTCACACTGTCTCTCACCGGTGGAGGAGCAGGTATGAAGGCTTTATCTGAGCCTTGCAGTGTTGAAGGATCTAGTGGTCCAGTTATTTGGATGGAGGTTGGAGTCGGTACAACTGACGAAGGCGATTGTGTTAATATTGACGGTTGTGATGGACCAGGCGTTTGTAAACGTGTCGAGGCTAGAACTGCATCTCGGCCATCTATTGATGGAACGTTTGGCGTTGGCGTCGTGGAGGCTCGTAGGGTCTTCGACGTTTCCATAACTGCAGTTTTGGAAATATGTTCAACTGTCATGGCCGTAGGTTTGACAGTGCTAGGGTGTATACTTTTTCCTGGCGACAGCTCAACATGTTCTTGAGAAACTGTCGACGTAACAGCTGTTGAGTTTGTGTGGGCCATGTTTGCCCTCAGGGAGTTCTGATGGAAAAGATCTGTATGGAGTGGTTCTAGTTGCTTTGTCTGTGCATTAGACGACAAAGAAACGATAAATGCAGAGGTTGTCACTATAGAATTAATACTGGCGTCGTGTAATGTGAAAGTTGTTTCGTTTTGATTTTTTCCAATAATATCAATATCTAGAGAGGAGGTTAGCTTAGTAAAATTATCCAGTGAAAGGGTGGCATATGAAGAGGTAGAATCCTTATTACTAAAAGAAGAGCTTTCAACGTCTAGAAAAGCACTAGGTGTTAAAGAATATGAAGGGTCTTCTATATAGGTGCTTTCCTGAGTGTTTTTGGCTAATTGGCTTTGTTGGAACAATACGTCACTTTGAACGGAGGTTAATTCTTTCAAGGAAGTAACAGGCAACAAAGTATCGTTTTGTATGTATGATGAGACTTTTGATGTTTGCCCACTTGAGTATTTATTAGTCGAAGAATACACATGAGTTGGAGAAATATCATAGCTGACTCGGACGTCGAAAGTTTTAGTATTGGAAGATGTTTGGAAGTTTGATGTGAAGTTTAATGGTGGTGTGCGTTTAGTATCAAAGTAATACTGTCTTGTCAAAATTGCGGCATTGGAAGCTAATTCATTTTCGGATGGATCCAAAGAGGTAGCAGCATAGCTTACTTCTCTTGTGTGGACATCATTAGTCAACCACGACGAGGGTCCAATGGAAACAGTTAAAATATCTGAGGGAAGATTTGAAATTGCAGAGCTCGATACTTTGACTTGCTTACTCTCTGAATCAAGTAAAGGCCGATATACAGGTGAAGGCAATACTGTTAGAACGTCATAACTATTTCTCTGTAAACTTGTGAAGTAATATTCCACACGGAAAACACCATACTCGTCATTCAAAACCTCTGAAAATAATATTCGATTACCTTCGAGATGTGATGATACATCGATATGAGAGAGCTGTGAGCTTGACAAGTCTTCGCCACCTTGTAAATCCAAACTGCTCGTTATTTCTGTAGAATCTCCTATCCGTGCACCGAGTACAAACGAAGAAGACGCTTCTGGGATGAAATTCGTGCCTGAATCCTTTGGTAAAGGTTCACTATTTCTCGATCTCGATAACGTGTGACTTAAGCTGCCGTCTGCGGGAAGCCACTGTTGGGCAATGGAAGGCGTTTTGATTTCAGAGCTGCCGAGTGAGCCATACCTCAGGGACGGATAAGGCTCCTTCTCTGAAGAGTAGGGACCTGAGACGTACGGTTCTTCAAATTGTTTTAAAATCGACTTTGATTGTGCATAACTATGTTCAGGTAAAACAAAGGAACCTTGAAATGAATGAGCAGTGGGTTCGACGCTGACAACATTTGCCTTTGTAACCTGAGGCTCAAAGAGCACAGGCGAGGTAACAGGATTTAAGGTGTTGTAGCCTGACGGAAGCTGGACTTTAAAAGTATAGTCATCGCTCCGACCTTCAAATTGTGTTTTAACCTCTACCTGAAGTAAAGAAGACTCGGAAATAGTGGGCAATAAATTCTGGCTGAATTGCCTTGAAGTGAACTGATTCTCATAGTGAGTAGCTTTACTGACAATTTCATTTTCTTCTGAGTGTGGTCGTAAAGTTGCCTTTATGATCGAGTCGTCTCTTTCCGAAAAGAACACATCTGTTGAAGGTGAACCCGCACTTGAAGAATTCCCTTCAAATCGCTCTTTTCCAAAAATATCTGTTTGTCTTATTTCTGAAAATTTTCCTTGAATCTCTGTCGATAATTCAGTTTCCCACAGAGATCTAGATTCCAAAGATTCTGAAAGATGCGATGTTGTCGGTAAAGACGTTGCTTGTGAATCTTCCCCAAGCGTTAGTTGTTGTGATCTAAGACGCCCATAATGCTGGTAGGACGAAGACGTCCACTGAACATCGTTTACAGCGGCCGAAGGTGTTGCTAAAAAATAATATGCAGGAGTCGAAGACGCAGGTTCAGCCCTAAAAGCATTTACTTCTGTTGTAGAGGCAAGAACTGGCTCTGAGGGCCAGACATCGTCATTGTCCCTCTTGGTTTGCAGACCACTACTTGACAAGGTCGCTGAGTCACTATCACTGAGGAAATTTAAAGAAATTATAAGTGAATTGAGAGGATAATCTTAAAGAAAACTTACAACGTGTATAGTCAAACAGATACACCAGAATTTGGTTTCTTATTTTGTGTTAATATGTATGACATTTCATTAACTCAAATGTTGACCAGTTCAGACGACAATGTATAGCTGATGATACATTAATTTTGGTCTCTCAAAACTTTGCTAATATGAACATAACCAGTTTATACATAAGATTTGCAGGTTCAGAATGGATCTGGTCACGTCAATTTTTTTAACTGTGATTGTTCTTAACAAACAAAAAAATGAGCAAATCACCTTTAACATCAGGAGAGATGGAGTAGAGATTTTGAAACAAATTTACGCTTCTATTTTGTGTAACTTCTACCACCACAACGCCTGCTGCTACTAACTTTGTTGTTACAACAACAACAACAACAACTACTACTACTACTACTACTACTACTACTACTACTACTACTACTACTACTACTACTACTACTACTACTACTACTACTACTACTACTACTACTACTACTACTACTACTACTACTACTACTACTACTACTACTACTACTACTACTACTACTACTACAACAACAACAACAACAACAACAACAACAGCAATAACTACTTATTTCTCTCTTAGTGAAATCCCAATACTGGTTATAAGGTAATGATATAGGGTAAGAAGGATTATCTTATGGTATACCCATCTCGTACACATTGATTTCTATTTTCGATACAATGGAAATGTAACCACAGTATGTATCGGAAACAGTCGACTTTGCAAGTCACAGGTGTAAAATATTTTCCTTCATCGACCAGTATATCTCTTTTGTGACCTCAATGACCGACCGATCCTGTGCGGCTAGAGCAACCGCGCATTAAATTGATCAACAAAAGATTATTGGCGACAGAGATTGTCAATTAATGCCCATGTCAGTTTACAGGTCTACAAAAACATCAGCTAGAAACTGTATTCCATTGAAAGTAAGAGAGAGAGAGAGAGAGAGAGAGAGAGAGAGAGAGAGAGAGAGAGAGAGAGAGAGAGAGAGAGAGAGAGAGAGACAGAGAGACAGAGACAGAGAGACAGAGACAGAGAGACAGAGAGAGAGAGACAGAGAGACAGAGACAGAGAGAGACAGACAGACAGACAGACAGGGACACACACAGAGACAGACAGACAGACAGACAAACAGACAGAGACAGTCAGAGAGAGAGAGAGAGAGAGAGACAGACAGACAGACAGACAGACGCAGATAGAAAGACAGAAAAGAGAGTAAAGTAGAGAAAAAATGGAACAGTACAATGGTTAATGATCAAGAATTAACAAAGAGGGGGGAAAAGCGTAGCACGATATAGAGATATCAACGTAGAGAGGGGCAGTTTTTATCCCAACTTCACAATGGTTCATGGTTATTACAAATTTTAGATAAAGCTGCGAAGGCATAGCCTGGTTAAGTAGTTGGCTTACTAGATAGGTAGATTGTGAAATAGAGGACTGATAGAGGAAGAATGAGTCAGGGGAATGAATAACTGAACTAATTATACAAAGTTGGAGCGAGTATAGAAAAAAGGCTAGGACGATGGTTAAAAAAGTCCCATGAAAAGAAAAGAAAAGTTGCTAAGATAATCATAGTATACAAGTTGATATATTATGTTTACACCCGCGACCATTCATTTAAAAAAGATGTTGGAAGAAGCACACCTGTTCCAATTTCAGTACACCATTACCAGCTGACTGGCACCTAAATATTGAATAAATCAAATAGTGAATACAAAATCCTGGGTGAGACTTACGGGCTTTTATAAGATTCCATACCGTACGGTCTAAATACATCACATAGATTCTATTTCCATAAGAGTAATATATTCCACACGTGTCTGTTATGAATGCACCAGCTCTATCAATCTCACGTAAATATAGTATTAGGCTACTCTATTAAAAAAAAAATCCTTTCTAAAATATACCCAAATTAACCAATTCTAAAACCATGCCCAGAAATCCATGCGGACTGTTAAAGCCAGTGTCGAAGTATAGTTACTACAGTAAATAATCACAAGATAACCCTGCCTACATCGCCATCAGTCTAAACGTCCACTGGAGGATAAAAAAAAATCATAGTATGCGGGAGGCAATAAGTCACATGCAGCCTGGCTTTCGGAAGTCCCCGTAATGATTGCAATCTCTAGTCTAACTAAACGTGAATCTTAATGTCACTGTAAGAGGTCGGTGGACGGGCTTAACCCACATACACCAAACAACCTCGAAAACTCTAAATTATGCTAGCACAGGGCTAATTATCTTATTTTGAACTGTCCGGAATAAAGAAAATAAATGCGTGATCACCGTTATAATGATTTAACTTATTTGTTCCGCTTATGGCTCATCCAGCGAAACCACCCACTCCTTCCGTTTTGCTTTGCCTTCGTTTGTTTTTTCTTCCCTTTTTCCCCTTATTTTCCGCTTATAAGATCGGCAATGCCTTTGCAAAACTGTTTAAAACTAGTGCAATTTGACCTCTGAAACAAGTTTTGGTTTTCTTCTTCTTCCCTCATTTTCCTTCCTGGTTTCACTTTCACTGTTTTTTTCCCCTGATGCCACTTTCATTGTCTCTCTCTCTCTCTCTCTCTCTCTCTCTCTCTCTCTCTCTCTCTCTCTCTCTCTCTCTCTCTCTCTCTCTCTCTCTCTCTCTCCGGACCACGTCCATAAGCACCGAACAAACTTCATACCTAAACTTCATTTAAAAAAAAAACAAACCCTGCGCTAAAACACACGGATCTAGTACTCTATTTGAGAAGCGATGTTTTTTTTTTTTAATAATTCTTTCAATAAATCACAACTTGGTCACACAGTCATGCACGATCATGATGAAATAATTTCGTTACTCTGATGGGCCCGCACGCTCGAAAAAAATGACAGGAGACAGCAATGCGACAGAAATCTAACATCAACATCGACTCAGTGACACGACCAGCGAAAAAAAAACACCAAAAAACTGCTTACATCTGAATGATTATCTACCTCTTTGGCTCAGGTTAAGAAAATATATTTGGATAAATATGGCCAGTAATATAACATAATATGAAATGATGTATTAAAAAGGGTTCAAATCTACATTTTTACACAAAAATGTTTTTAGAGAACAAGGGAATGGGTTCATTTGAATGTGGGTAAACGTTTCGTGGCAAATATCAAATCAAAGGTTTTTCTATAACTAAATGAGATATAAACTTGTTCAAATACTCAGGCAAAAGGGAGGAACATGTTAAAATAGACAGATATGTGGAAAGAGAGAGAGTGAGTGAGTGAGAGAGAAAGAGAGAGAGAGAGAGAGAGAGAGAGAGAGAGAGAGAGAGAGAGGGGTGGGGGGGGGGAGGGAGGGAGAAACAGAGACAGATACAGAAATAAATTATCGAAAGAGAGACAAAGATATGTGGGAAGAGAGAGAGTGAGTGAGTGAGAGAGAGAGAGAAAAAAAAAAAAAGAGAGAGAGAGAGAGAGAGAGAGAGAGAGAGAGAGAGAGAGAGAGAGGAGGTGGAAGAAGAAAAGGCGAGTCGCGCTAAGGGCTTAATTTAAATAAGTATCCGCTTAGAGATCGAACTTTAATTAAGAATCAACACGGGAGAGTGTGAGAGAGACACATTGACAAACAATTCAAATGAAAGAAAAATAGAGAAACTGAGGTCATTATTGCGCAGTTTATGGAGCATTGAGAAAAAAAAAAAAAAACAAGGCTTGTGCAAAACGGGGGAGGGGTGGGGGGGGTGGGGGGGCGGCATCGGGTAATTAAATAAAATAAAAAAGAAATAGCAAATTAACAATAACTTAACTATGAAACAAGTGGGTACTTCTAACCGATGAATTTGCTGTAAAGAACAATAGCAAAGAAAAAAAAATTCTGATTCGATGCAGGTTAATTGAGTCCGTAGACTTAACAAAATAGCGACGTTAAGGAAACGACAAGTCGAGAAGTATAATTTCAAATTCGTCAATTCATTTAACTCCGAGTTTATGAATGAGAAGATTTCGATATACAAGAGGAAATTTAACTTATGAAAAAGAAAAAAAAATCCTATTTGGCATTACATACAGTCCAAAATCTGTCCTATTTTTTTTTCTCTTCTTTTTCTCTTTTTTTCTTTCATATTTCGTTAAGGTCCATTTTCGCTATAAATGGCGTGTACCGTGATCAGAAAAAAAATTGTACTATAATTTGAAAAAAGATATACTTACAGTTATTTGAATATGGTCCTTAAGACATTTTAGAGCAGGCAGTTTGAAAAAAACAAAAAAAAACAAGAACGAAATAAAAAAAAAAAGTTTGCATTTTAGCGTTATAACTTTCAAAAAAACAAAACAAAACACAACCATATAATATTAGGTCTAAATCAGCATAGCCAAATCAGGGTCTTCTGCTATAAAAGAAATGCTAAACAGTTTACGTCGTTGAAAAAAAAATTGCTATTTTGAAATTTGTGAATGACATTCGTTCTCATTCTGATACCTTATCACATTCTATGTGTCCTGACTTTTCTGTCGATTGCTTGTGACATTAGTGTGGATTGGACCTGTCATTTCAAGGATATATTCGCACAATGATTCTTGAGCAAAACGAAAGTTTCTAACGAAATGCGCCCGTAATTCGCAGAGTTAGGGGAAAAAGATAAAGAGGAAATTAAGAATAATATAAAGCTATCAGATCGCCCCCACAGCAAAATAACGTCGAGGTGAAACCGTTCCATTTCTCCTGATCATGATTAGTCCGTTTTCTCTCTCTCTCTCTCTCTCTCTCTCTCTCTCTCTCTCTCTCTCTCTCTCTCTCTCTCTCTCTCTCTCTCTCTCTCTCTCTCTCTCTCTCTCTCTTTCTCTCTTTCACTCTCTCTCACACACACTCTCTTTCTCTTTCTCTCTCTCACCCACGCTCTTTCTCTCTTTTTCTCTCTGATTCTCTTTCTCTCTCTCTCTCCGTCACGCCTGAGTGCTTCACCCCTTAGGCTTGTTGAATGCTTGATGGATTGACCTGAGCATCTAACCAGTTAAGGAAGTTGACGTTTAGATCAAGATCCTGTCTGCTTTGCCCAGGAAGCATAAAGTCTCTGTCTCTCTCCCTCTGTCTCTCTCTCTCGCTCTCTCTGTTTCTCTCTCTCTTTCTCCCTCACTTTCTCTCTCCCTCTCTCTCTCTCTTTTCCTCTCTCTCTATATATCTTATCGATCTTTCTTCTGTTTCTTTTTTTTCTCTCTCGCTTGCCCTCACACACACTCTCTTGTTCCCTCGTCTTTTCTCCTTATTCATTTTTTTTTCTCTCTCTTTTTTTTTTCCTCTCTCTCTCTGACCACCTCTGTGTCTGTCTGTCTCTTACTCTCACTCAGTCTCTGTGACACTATTTCTGTATTTCTAATAATACAACTAGTAAATAAGCAGGCCCTATACAACTTTAAATGGCGAAAGATTCGATATGGAAAAAAATCAAAGCTATAAAATAGGTCAATTAATGACTTTACTAACGAAGAAATCTACATAGATTGAAACGCATATTCAATCCTCTTTTGTCTCATTCATCTTTTTATCTGCCTCTGTAACTCTGTTCATCTTTCTGTATTTATTCTTATTTAGATATCGAATGCCAATCTATCGATCTGTGAGTATCTATCAATCTTTTTTTCTGTCTTTTTGTCTTTCTCTATCTCTATCAGTTTAACTACCTGTCTGTCTATCCGAGTATTTATCTTTTCATCGTGACATTCATTTATAACTACCTATCTATCCATCTACGTTTTAATTATCTTTGTATCCGGTTATTGCTCTATCTATCTATTTCAAAATTATATGCCAACCTATCGTTCTATGAAAATATCCGTCCTAAGATCTTACATGCCCATTTATTTACTTGTTTAACATCTCAATAATTATTTATCACCCGCACATTCCTTTTTTATTTTCCAGGTATCAACCTATCTAAGTCTCTATACACATATCTATTTACTTCCGTATGCATGTATATATGCATGTGTGTATGTATGTATGTATGCATGTATGTATGTATGTATTTATGGAATTCTTTATCAATCTGTCAATTTCTCTATCTATCTATTTATCTCTCTCATAAAGTATAAATCTATCTATTTCTCTCTCTCTCTCTCTCTCTCTCTCTCTCTCTCTCTCTCTCTCTATATATATATATATATATATATATATATATATATATATACCTACATATATACATACCTATCTACTAATACTTGTGCACCGTCAGCTTATGTTGTAGCACCGATTGCAAATATCAGAAATAGCTTAAGAAGCAGATCAATAGAAAGGTGCATCGTGCACAGCCATGTATTTCGTTAAATGCTGCACTTTACCTAACGCAACAATGGCCGTTGCATGAGGCAATAAGCAATTTAGACTAAAAAAAAAACCGTGAAGCCTAAAGCGGTGTGAAATAAACATTAAGCTTACACAGAATGAAAGAGAGAGATAGAGAGAGAGAGAGAGAGAGAGAGAGAGAGAGAGAGAGAGAGAGAGAGAGAGACAGAGAGACAGAGAGACAGACAGGCAGACAGACACACAGACAAACAGAGACAGAGAGAGACAGACAGACAGACAAACAAAGAGGCAGGCAGACAGACAGACAGAGAGAGTACGAGAGAGACAGACAGACATGCAGACCGACAGAGAGTACGAGAGAGAGAGAGAGAGAGAGAGACAGACAGACAGACAGACAGACAGACAGACAAACAAAGAGACAGGCAGACAGACAGACAGAGAGAGTACGAGAGAGACAGACAGACAGGCAGATAGTGAGTACGAGAGAGACAGACAGACGGACTGCGAGAGAGATAGACAGACAGGCACAGAGTATCAGAGAGAGAGAGAGAGAGAGAGAGAGAGAGAGAGAGAGAGTGACAGACAGATGGAAAGACAGTACGAGAGAGAAGAGGGTAAGGGCAGTCAAATTCCAATTAAGTTTTCCTAAATAGTGTCACGACAGATTGAAGGACAAATGTTAATATACAAAGGCAAGCATGTAAACAGCTGTTCATTATTAGGAGAAACTCTTTATCTTTTGTGCATGTGGCTTAGCTTATGTGCTTTGGCAGTTCGTCAAAATTTGACGAACATAATGTCACGCCCTGAGGGATTCATCAGTTCAAGAAGAGAGACCGAAGAAAAACCTGAAATGCATGCAAGTTGAGAGAGAGAGAGAGAGAGAGAGAGAGAGAGAGAGAGAGAGAGAGAGAGAGAGAGAGAGCGTGAGAGAGAAAGAGAGAGAGAGAGGAAGAGAGAGAAAGAGAGAGAGAGAGAAAGAGAGAGCGTGAGAGAGAGAAAGAGAGAGAGAGGGAGAGAGAGAAAGAGAGAGAGAGTCATAAAAGCAGCCAGTCAGGTCGAAGGATAGAAAGAAAAGGCAATCACATCGCATAGGCAGGCAGAGAGACAATGATAGCACGAAAAGTGGTATTGATGATGATGATGATGATGGTCATGGTGTTGATGATAGAGATAATGCTGATTATTATGACGATGTTGATAGTAATGATGATGATGGTAATAATAATGGTGCTGTTGCTGCTGCTGCTGCTGATGATGATGATGATGATGATGGTAATGATGATGATGATGATGATGAAAACGACTGTGGTGATAACGAACATGACATATTTGATAAAGACGACGAGAGTAGACACGTGAATAACAACCAATAATTCATGATAAACATAAACAAAATAAATTAAGTGGATAATGCGGCTGTTCATTATGATACCAAAATCGTAATTTCACAAATTCTAAGCAGAGTGAGGATAAAAAAAATGTGAACGTAGTTTTATCAAATATGGAATGCCTTTGACAAACGATGAAATTTTAATAGAAATACGATCTCATTTCATTTCATTTTTATAAAGTTACTGATTAAGCAAATGAAGGCGAGAGGTCTTCTATGTTCAATACAATTTGGTTTTACTTAGCTCATTGTCAATGAGTTCCATATTTTTTTTACATTTCTCATTCTATCGAATGTTTTTTTTCTGTCAGAGCAGCCTGTGTAATGTATGTCAGACAAAGAGGTGCTGAAAAGGCGAGAGGTCCTCACACGTCCACAAAAACACAACTTAGTGTCACTGCATGAAGCACACAGTGCTGATGAATATGGTTATGAGATTAGTATTGTTATGATAACGATGCTGATGATTGTGAAGGAAGACATAATAGAAAATAAAAGAAGGAGAAAGTTTATAATTTGAGAATAAGAAATGCAGATGAAGATAAACACGAAATTAGGAAGAGAGAAAAAGAAAGATAGAAAGAAAGATAGATAGATAGAAGTATATATATATATATATATATATATATATATATATATATATATATATATATATATATATATATAGAGAGAGAGAGAGAGAGAGAGAGAGAGAGAGAGAGAGAGCAAGGAAGTAACTGTTACAGCGTGGTAGGGAGAGATTTAAAGATAAAGGGAGAAAAAAAATCGAGAGATAAAGCAAACACCTTAATCTACAGACACATAGACAGTGATATAGAGTAAAATAGAGACAAGCTAAACGACAAGCACCGAGAATGGTAGAAACGCACCGAGAAAGAGAAATAAAGAGAATGATGAAAGACAAATAGAACTGAGTGTCAAAGCGAAAAAGAGAGAGAGAAAAAGAAAGATAGAAATTGGAGGACTGGAAAGAAAGGAGAGAGAGAGAGAGAGAGAGAGAGAGAGAGAGAGAGAGAGAGAGAGAGAGAGAGAGAGAGAGAGAGAGAGAGAGAGAATGAGGCACCCAAAAAATTACCTGTTGGATATCGATGTTCTCTTAGACAGCCTTTACCACTTTTGCGACATTTGGCATAATTACTTAAGCTACAACCATAATTCATGTTGTACTAACCATCTTAAATTATTGAAAATTTACATTGTTATGACCGCTCAGACGGTATGAATTGTAAACTATCTTTGCTCGGTAGAGATATTTTGCTGAGGGCCATATTACTCATCAATTTTCTTCAAGAAAAATATAAAGAAAGGAAATTAAGAGACCAAAACATGTAGCGTATGTCCCATCCTCATAAATGTACAAGTATATCGATAGTATGGAAACTTTTAGAAAAATCGTTATCATAGTTCCATTGTCCACAATTTCCAAGTAAGGTGTCTTTGAAATGAGAGGTGAAGTTCATCGAAGTTAATGTACACCCAGTTCCAGGAATACTCAAAGGTACAAGAGAAAAGTAAAAAAAAAAAAATCACTTGCCGCAAAGAAAAGGTAGAATTCACAAAGGAGCGTTCAGAGAATTTCCAAATGCTTCATGAACAATGCTTCTATATAAAAAAAAATCACCTCTCTGGCCTTTTAAGATGGATTTTGTGGAGCTAATAAACGTTTTACGGTAAGTGGATAGGATACGGCCGGGTATTAGGATAGCAGAAACCACACGTACACTGTACCAGTACAATAGACACACCAGGATCAGTGTAGATCTCAATAATAATAATAATAATATATCACGAAGATTCAGTCGCGCATACTATAGAGCATTTAGGAGTCCGCAGAATTATTAGCGTTTTATATTAATTTATGACTTTTTTTTTCTTCAGAATTAAGTTTGCGAATCTTTCAGAAATGGAAATACGTCAGTGTTTTTTGATTGGTTAAAAATTATCAAATCATCAGACCATACGCTTTTGCTCCATGATCCTTGTCACTCTATCTTTATAAATGGGAAACCAGCTTTCTGCATGGTCCAGATATATTATTTAAACATCCTTTTATACGCTTAGTAGTAGGCTATAAATAGCCGGAAAAAGGTGCATTGCCTTGCCGGATTACTAGTTGCCCCCCTTCTTTTTACGACACTTACCTGGTGTTTTTTGTTTAATAGTATTGGCATTTGGATGTTACATAATGAGTTAATTATCGAATTGTGTTAAATTTTTTATTTACTTTTAAAAACTTGTCATATGAAAAAAATTACAAAGAAAATAAATAAGAAACTTGTTCGAGTACTTATAGAACTTTAATAATCTCAATCGACAAAGTAAAAGTATCATTTTTTTCCAATGGAACTATGATGAAGAAAATTGCATGTCAAACCTAATTATAAAAAAATTTTAAAGGCAAAAATTTGGTTAAGTACTGGTTAGGAAAATTAATAGGTAGCGACGTGACTACTCGAAGTGAACCATACAGAGTGCCTTACAATCTTGATGTATCCAAAGAAATGCTCAACTTTTTAAAAACTGTCGCATTCGACATCTCCTATGGAATTATATTACAATTACAAACAAATAAGATACAGGACTCAAAGAATCAAATTGCGAATAGAATTTTGTTCAGATTTGAAACTTTAAAATAAAGAAGTAAAGAAGACAGTTGGTTAAAACTTACTATGAATACTTTAACGAAAATGAGCCTGGAATGGTTTCTTATTCAAGTAAGTTTTGTCTGCAAGGACATAAACGTTGGACTTTTTTATTTTCATAACCAACCAAGTTTATACCATGTCCGGAAATTGTTGAGAGAGATGACCCTATTTAATAATTAGTACGTTGACTGTGGTGGCTTATAATCTGGGTTAAAATAAGACCTCAAAATCTCAGGGCGAAGTTTTGTCCACAACAACAAAATATCACAAGGTAGAAAAATGAGGCGACATAACCAATGGTCTAGCAGTGATAGTAGCGGTTATAGTTGTAGAAGTGGTGGTTTTAGTAGTAGTAGTAGTAGTAGTAGTAGTAGTAGTAGTAGTAGTAGTAGTAGTAGTAGTAGTAGTAGTAGTAGTAGTAGTAGTAGTAGTAGTAGTAGTAGTAGTAGTAGTAGTAGTAGTAGTAGTAGTAGTAGTAGTAGTAGTAGTAGTAGTAGTAGTAGTAGTAGCAGTAGTATTTTTGACTTAATAGTGGCCGAGAATCGCCGCTCTTTGTTGAGTAGTAGTAGTTTTAGTAGTAGTACTACTTCTACTAATTATAAGAGCTAGAGTTTTACATAGTGCTCAGCAGTAGTTAGGATAGGGCTTTTTTGTTTAATGAGCTTTAATTTAATAACCCTATTTTCTATATCACCAAGCTGTTGCTTCTCCAATATAAGGTATAGTTATAGATTAATAAAACAAACAAAACAAAATTGACAACGTGCTTCATTTCATCTTACCTTAATTCTTTTTTCATTGTTACGCAGAAGACAAAATAGTTCAAGATATCTCTTTTATCGTAGACAGTTCCAGCTATTTCACTTTTTACTGTCACGGTGGTGTAAACAGTCAAACTAATCCCGTTACTGGTCTGACGATATAAAGTTACCCCTATACTGTTACGTCCCTTCTCTCCTTCAGACAAGCATGAAATTACATGCAGCTGCTTTATTTCGAACATAAACTTCATGAGGATGCCTGTGACCTATGAAATAATTCTTTTTTTTTATCGCAGGCGTTAATTGGTTTACTTAACTATGATTTGACAACGTGTCATTTCCTGACAACTTAATGGAGCATGTACACTCTCTTTCCATGTTACTGATGACTTCTGGATTTATCTGGCTGCCTTCAATTTTTTTTAAAGTATGATAATGATAAATTTACAACTAGAATAGTTGTTTTTCAGCTCCTTTGGCGAACATTTTTTTCATGTAAGTCTTTATAGAACTTATTAAAAAGGAAGGAAAAGGATGCTAGAGGGTTTTAATCACAGCCAAAAAACTTTACCTGTCACTATTTCACTATACAAAGCCTTAAATCTGAAGAGATAATGTCCATACATTCGATGGAATTTGACAAACAACCTTTAGCCAAAACAGTTTGTCATGCAGATGAACTAAACACCGTGGACTGAAATGTGCATTTTTATAACGTTTCAAAATTATTTTTTGTTTTCATCCCATTCAAATTAAAAAAAAAATATAACTAATTTAATAAGAGAAAATAGCCGTACTGCTTTAAACATTTTATTTCTATTAACTAAAGCACATTAACCTATCATTATGGTTTATTATTTTACTTTCCCTTAAAAAATTCAATTGATCTTTCTTGTTCCACCTACATAGGCCTCTTGCCAAAGCAGCATGTGATACAAGAAAACTTCTTTTTATTATTTCTCTTTATTTTCCACCAGTGTAGCACAGATGATTTGCAATAATATAACGTCCGTCATCACAAAGCTCATGACATCCTGTTTGGAATTATGCTTGCTGTAATTTTGTAGGACTTTGGAATTTTTGTCAGCATATACTTCACCAGCTTCTAAGTTTATAGCGCCGAAATGGCTTTTAATAACTGAAATACGTCTAGTTCAGTTATTTACGTGCTGATGTCACGAACCTTTTGAGATATAATTGTATGCACTAGATGGCCATGATCTTCAATAATTAAAAAAATAACAACACCATTAAGTAATATACGTATACCTGATATCAAAGTCCATGCTTTAATGATAAAATAACTGATGGGAAGTGCACAGTCATGTTCTAAACTCCATCTTCTGTTTCGTGAATTTGGTGCGGAAATAAATAACAAATCGACTTCCGTTGCAATGTCATTTAAAATAAAATGAACACCTTAAGTGGTAAAATGATATGAGAAAAAGGAGAAGAAGGGGAGAGAGAGAGAGAGAGAGAGAGAGAGAGAGAGAGAGAGAGAGAGAGAGAGAGAGAGAGAGAGAGAGAGAGAGAGAGAGAGAATTGTTCCTGAAGTGTATATAGCCGGCCTTTATCCTTTTAAGACCACAAGCATTGCTCATAACATGAGCATGCAACTGCTTATTTTTACGCGCAATGTCATGGTAACCTCTGCATTCGGCGATTTTTCGGTTCTACTCCAACTAAGGATGGGCTTACTGTTTTTTAAACAACGTAAGCTTTCGCAACGAGTCACACGCGCAACTGCAGTTACATCAGCATTCTATTTTTTTCAGGAAGTGAGCAGCCAGCGCCCATGGGAAAAATGAAAGGCTATAATTTTTTCATGTTTTTTGAGCCAGCTTCTATAAAAAATGGTCAATGACAAATAAAAGATTCACTTAAGTGATAAATTAGTCAGTCCGTCGATTCTGTATTCTTCAAATAACATAATTGTTATTAGCTTTAACATATTATCATACCGAGTATTAATAATACGCCAAGCTTTTTTTTTCAGCTAGCAACACAAATCGCAAGCAACACGAAATGCTTCTTCTGACATCAGAGTATTTTTCAAACGGTGTTGCTAACTGCAAATTTCTTGAGTAAACATACTGTAATAAGCAAATTAAATATTGCCAGCCGGCCCTTGGAGTCATTGTCTCTTCACATGACTTGTTAATCATACCAAAAAAAAAAAAAAATAAAAACGTTGCTTATTGAGACGGACTTGCTTTGTGAATCATAAAAAGAAAATACTAGTCTTTGTACATAAAAGATTAACGGACATATCCAAGAATAAGACGCGTTCCTTGCATTCAAAGAAATATTTTGTTCGGGCATTTCATCCTGAAAAGGACAGAGATTACCTGTTCAAAGGTTTATGTGTGATTCAAGTTGGGCCATTCTTAAATGTCTCTACTCCCATTTACAAATAAAATAGCGATGCGTCTCAAGCACGTCTCTTTGAGGACTTCACTTCCTGTGTAGGAGCTGATTGAAGCAGAAGTCGAGACGCGGGACACAGATGGGCGAGTGAAGAGGCAACGGGCGGAAATGCTCGCACGACAAATCTGCTAGGGCGCCTGTTTCAGTGTACAGCTATTGACGTGTCAAGTATTTGACACAAGTAAAAAAAAACAGGTCTACGTTGGCTTAGACATGTAGCCATGTTGTTTTTTTCTGCTTTTCTTTTGTTGGTATTTTAAGATTCTAAATTTCGATTTGTCTATCGTCATCAAATTTGGGGCAACGTTATTAAGTTAATTTCAACTTTCAACAAATCATTTAATCTCATTACACAACTGAGAGAAAAAATATCCAACAAGGAGTTTTGTAATCTTAGTTCAAAATGAAAATTTCTAAAAGCCTGCACCAAAAATATTGTATTGCAAATCCAAAACTCGTTTCTCAAGGAAAAAAAATCCATAACTCTTCGACTTTACCATTATAGCACAATTATATCGATGAGTGGGTAATGCATCTAGTTAAAAATTAAAGATTGCGATCAAGATTTTGAGACAATCGTTGGAATCACTGCATTTTTTTCTTAAAAGATAGACCTATTCCTTCAAATCGACACAGTTTTTCAGAGACAAAAAAATTGATGGTTTTTTTTTTGGTACTTCTTATTCAGTCCTTTTACTAGTTGTGAACAAACTGATGACACATTCTTTTTCTTCAAAGAGCAAAAAGTGATTTTTTTCCCCTTTGAATCAGTACGTTGTATACATGTTCATCCAATACAAATGGTCGCGCTTATGACTTTACTAATAATCAATATAGCAAAACAGCAGGGAACTTTTATAGGCATTTGTTTGTTCAATGAAAAAAATTGTTACATCCTATCAAAAATTTCTTAGACATTGTTCAAGACATTGTAGTGTGAAAATAACAGAGTGCAATCAATGAATGGGCTTAGAATCCTTTAATCACGGCCACGTAGCGGTGAAAGGCTTAGGAGACGTTGATATGTAAAGAAAGAACTGGATCAACCTATCCCATTAAGATAAAAACTTAGTTCCCACGATTGTGAAAATTTTTTCATATCTAGCTTTGAACCTCGTCATAATCCGTAACTTATAGAGTGGCACTTTTGTGGATTCATGAATACAATTATCACAAGAGTCTTCCAGTCAGATTTAAACTTCTCGCAAACTTTTTTGTATTATTATTTTTAACAGAAGTATTGTGTATAATTATGTATAGAGTTCAAAATCATGACATTTTGTTGAATAGACATTTCAACATGTCAAAGTATACAGTCATATACTAGATGGAGATCTGGACCCGGTTTAGCAAGCCTAGGTCTCGGTGTAATTAGTCCTCGGTCAAACACATTTCAACTTTCTCGTCTTTCCTGAGGGCTAGTAGATCCTTGTCCTCTTCACCTCTTTATGCAAATAGAATCAAGGTGTCCTTACAGTTATGATGCTTTTGCCTTAGTAGTAAAAGACCTAGAAATTGAAAGAGATTTAGAGTAAGATTAAAAATAGAGAGAGAGATAAAGAGAGAGAGAGAGAGAGAGAGAGAGAGAGAGAGAGAGAGAGAGAGAGAGAGAGAGAGAGAGAGAGAGAGAGAGAGAGAGAGAGAGAGAGAGATTGGCGACATGTATTTAAAGTTGATTTTCATTCTGCTCGAAGGAATTTTTGCAAGCCGCACCGTTTTCTGTGGGTCAGTTTGGGGTCACACCTTGTTAACTATGTCTTGTTTGAAGCGTGTTCGGTTGATATTCACAAGTGGTTTGATAATGAGATATCAAACTCAAATAAATCAGGCAATTGATCAATCGAGCCGTTTGATTTATAAATACTGAATAAAAATTTTATTTGTAAGAAAGAATCAAATATTTTCCTGGAACATTGCAAGAGTCTAATTATTGAAGAATATCAAATTAAATATCTCCTAAAGACATCAATAGGAAAAGAAAAGGAACACTCTCTATCTCTCTCACTCTCCCTCTCACTTTCTCTCACTATCTCTCCCTCTCACTCTCTCTCTCTCTCTCTCTCTCTCTCTCTCTCTCTCTCTCTCTCTCTCTCTCTCTCTCTATATATCTATATATCTATATATATATATATATATATATATATATATATATACATGTTTATATATACATAGACAGACGGGCTTGAAACTCTGTAGTCATGGCTAACTAAATCTAGGTGATCAATTTTATTATTATCACTACTAACGTTCCTATTTGTCTACAGAATGCTAAAATAATCATCAAGCATTTCATATACACAAAATATTTCAAATGTTTAAATGCAAAGCTCAGCTACCTAAACAGGACCTACATGAACTAAGACAGAGGAGGCTGTTTGATGGATTGCTCTTCCCTTCCTCACTGTGTTAGGATGTCGATAAAATCAAACTTTAATGGCGTGGAAGGTGAAAGTTTTCATATATTGACAGAGACCATTCTATGGAATGTTGATGAATGTTTATAGGTCATTGCCAAACGTTTGTCAAACAGTGAAACGCATTCTTTGGCCACGTTCGAAAATGTTGGAGATGTTTGGATAGAAGGGGAATTTTTTTTTCTTTTGGTTCTTTCGGTTGAGACATGTGCGCGAGACATTCCTTTGTGAAGGTAACAGAATAAAAATACAATCTTAAAGTTGAACCATTTTATTTTCAACCCTCTCACTTTCTTTTTTTTTTTTAGCTTTTTCTTCACGTGTGTGCACAATTAATTAAAAATGTTCACTTTAAAAACCTTCTTTTGCTCGTCCTAACAACGAGACTCCAAATTTAGCTTTGCTCTACTTTCGAAGTCCAACTTTAATAAAAGATCAACATAATGTCCTTTAAGTTTAACAGCAAATAAGAAGAATACTATTCAGTATAGCTAGATACAAAGACTTTTACGGGGAATCTGAATGGAGAGTAAATATAAATAGGGACGCAGATTAAGAGGGAGAAAGAAAGAAAGGGAGACACTGCAGAGAGACTGAGAGAAAAAAGAAAGAGAGAGAGTGTGTGTGTGTGTGTGTGTGAAAGGATATAGAAAAAGAGAGAGAGGAAGGGGGACATGATAAATGGACAAGAAAAAAGAAAACACGAAAAAGAAAGGGAGAGATAGATAGATAGATAGATAGAGAGAGAGAGAGAGAGAGAGAGAGAGAGAGAGAGAGAGAGAGAGAGAGAGAGAGAGAGAGAGAGAGAGAGAGAGAGAGAGAGAGAGAAAGGAAGGGTGTGGTTTGAAGTAAGAACAAAAAGGAGACATGTTTTATCATTCAGTAAACATTTGTTTTTAATGGAGATAAAACTTGGGGTCCTTTTAATTGAGAAGGAAAGGTAATTCGAAGTCTGTTATCAAGGATGCCTCGACTTCCGAAACAGCGTTGAGTGAGAGGAGAGAGAGAGAGAGACACACAGAGAGAGAGAGAGAGAGAGAGAGAGAGAGAGAGAGAGAGAGAGAGAGATGGGGCGGGGGGGGGGGGAGAGAAGGGAGAGGACTGCCTCCTGATAGAGAAACAGAGAGAATGAAAGAGGGAGAGATATAGAGTGAGAAGGTAAAGACAGAGACAGAGGAGAGAAAAGAAAGAAACAAAAATGAAAAAAAGTAAACGAAACAAAATGACCGAAGACAGAGTACGGCAGGCTGAATACGAACTTAGAACAAGGATTAAGATTTTGAAAAAGATAAACAGAGACAAAGGGATATAAGGGAAGAGGAAGAAGTAAAGAGAGGTGGTGGCTGGCGTGATCATGGAAAAGCGTTACGAGAGTGAGGAAAGCATAAAAAAAAGTTTGGAAAAGGGGTGGGAGGTGGGGCAAAACAATCATAAAAAAGATGAGGATGACTTAGAGAAACAGAGATATCAATGGCCGATTGAGCATGTTATTGTATAAAACGAAAAGTAACCCAAAAAAAATTTTATGAGATGGAATAGCCAAAACTGGTCTGAAAGATGAGCACTCCGTAGATAGAGTGACTCACCCTCAGAAATGAAATACACTCAACGTCCAGACCGCAGAGACAGTAAAGATTATAATTATTAAAATGATGCGACCCCAATTTTCGTTGCGCTATTTGCAGTGAGTGTCTGACCTCTTTACACCACCTCCTAGCTGAGCTGCTGACATTTCGTGTCAAAAGCTCTGTAAAGATCATAAGCTCCTCTGTAGTATTTATCAGAACAGAGGGAGCAGGCTGCGCTACGCTTTTTTCCCCTGTTGACAGTGGACCTCAGTAAGCTCCGTGAGCACACACCACTAGACCTAATTTCGACTATGATTGCTCACTTCCTGTACCTCTGTAAAACTGTCGTCAAGTTACATGGAGCAGTTTCTTTTCATCAAAAGTGGTCGCGTTTATTAATTTCTTTCCTTACAAAGCTGTAGAAGTTAATTATACGTTCTTTGAGTTGGCTTAGATCAGTTATGATGTTCACATGAAAAATGCTCCGTCGCTGAATGTTTAGATTGGACATTTAGATCTAATCGTCAAATAAACGATTGTATTTGTAAAGATTTAATGAATTCAAAATGTTCCTGAAAACATAAACTAAATGCATCTATAAAAGGCACATTTACTTTACAGGCTGTTTTATCAAAAACAACAATGCCTACCGTAGATTCTTTATGAGTTGACGAAAAAGCCCGTATCCCAAAAAGAGATTTTGTTTAAAACTTTTAGTGTTCAAAAAACTTAACTGCGATTTTTAGTTTCTTTTCTTTCGCTGAATATTTGTCAGAAGTCTAAAAATTAAAATATAAAATTCAAATTTTCAGTATTATAAAAAATTTTTTGTATCCATGTTTATGTAATGTAATGATTACGGCAATGAAAATATCAGGCCAGATTATTGAAAATTATTTAAATTCTTTAAACGTCAAGATATAGAAGTGATGCACTTTTAGCTGTGTTACATTTCGTCAGATTTGGGTAACGTGTTTTATAACCAGGAGTGAAACACACATTATACCGTGTCTCCGACTACACACACAACCCGCAAAAAATCACCATGGATACGGCATTGTCAGCACGCTACACACCTTCTTAATTCTGGGCGTCTTTGTATCTGTTTTGCTCTAATTCTTTTTACCACGAAAGGGGAACAAAAAAAAACAAAGACTAAACGCATAAAAAATCCCGCATGGATTAAATAACTGGCATGTATATTAATCTTCTCGTAGGTCTGAATGTCTTTGAGAGACTTAGGGGACGTTAACGAATAAATGCCATCTATTAATCATTTGGATTTTGAACTTAGCTTAGCTATTATTCTCTGAAAACTGTTCCTCTTCTATACGAAGTATGTTCGCTTGGTTTGGAAGCGAAAACTATACTGTATCATTCTATGCCATATGTTTTGACATAGCCGAATGTTAAAAAAAGAGAATCAAAAACAAGTAACAAATGATTTCAAATTATAAATAGGATTAGTGTCACAATACGCCGTTATTATTGATTAAAAAGATAATTTGAAAAAAAAATAGACCGTCGTTAGAAGGTATTAATGAGGCCTTAGATTTAATACAAAATATCGTTTTGATAAATATAGGTTCTGCAAAAACAAACTCGCTCTCTGTTTCTTTCTTTCTTTCTTTCTCTCTCTTTCTCCCTCCCTCTCTCTCTCTCTCTCTCGCTCTGGCTCTCGCTCGCTCTCTCTCTTGTTCTTTAAGCTCTATCGCAAATCTCATAGTAAACATGAGGAAGTTTGAAAAAATAAATTCAAACGCACATCATAACAATTACAGTATTGCTGTGTATTTAGACTACTTCTCTTTGTAGACCATTATCAACAGAGTTTAAAAGAGTATATACGAGAAATAGAGTTAGAGAAAGAGAAAGGGGAAGGAGAGCGAAAGAGAGACTGACAGTGGTGGTAATAGAGGGGACGCAAGTGAGAAAGGAAGGTAGAGGAAGAGAGAGAGAGAGAGAGAGAGAGAGAGAGAGAGAGAGAGAGAGAGAGAGAGAGAGAGAGAGATATGGAGGGAGAGAGACAGACAGACAGACAAACTAATGGACAGATAGACAGTGTTATGGTTGGTGTCAAATCGAATATTTGAATTATTTTCTATTGTTATGCTGTTTAAAAATTACAAAAAAAAATTAAGAAATTGAATAAATTAAGTAACAATTACATTATTTACCTTGGTCGTTCACTACAACCAAAGAAGAGATTTGCTTTCTTTTCCATGAAGTTACACTTGAAATATAAAATTCGAGGAGGGCATCTCAATAATTATGAAAAAAAAAATCCCACATTCCTAAAGAAAATCGTTAGCCAAGTTTTGCCCGACAGCTCACTCGCTAGAACACTATAGTTGATCGAATCCTGGACTTATTATTAGTGGAGGAATTGGAACTTTCTTGAATAAAATGAGCATTTTGCCAAGATAGAATATTAGAAGTCCTGCTCGGTGACTATAAAGCTTGATTGACGTGCCTGTCAGCTTTTGCCCGTAGGTAGGAAGATATTTGTCAAAATTCCATGCGATGCGTTCTTGTTGCAGCGCGGAAAGGTCAGCTGTCTAAACAACTATGGCACAAGTTGACGGGAAGCTACAACAACAATGCATTAAATGTTCTATAAAGTGGTATAATTATAACCAGAATTAAATCTTTTTAATTTGCCTATTTCCTGATTTTCGAGCTCGGGGTAGGCCATGCAATTTTTTTAAAATTATTCACCTCATCACAGGCCGAATAAATAAGCCGAATATGTATATATGAAAAAACAAAGTAAAACAAAACAAAAACAAAAAAATAAGGAAGACCCCAAGCTAATTCCTTTGGTATGGTCTGCGATATATCGTAAAGTTCCTCCACATTAACGCCAGCCCATGTCGGCTTTCCGAGATTCTATACGAAGCGATTTAAAAAGCCAGTTTCTTAAAACGATTGTGCCCAAGCTCGAAACAACACCACTACTAGGATTTTTTTTTAATGATTTTAATTAAAAGATGCCATTTTATCTAGATCTAGCAGTTCTCATATTACCTAGGACGTCCATTACGGGCATGCGATAAGCGACGTTTCTTTGCTGTACACCCAAACTTCCTCAAAACAGGAGAAAAATCGTACTGAGTAATATTGAGGCTGAAAAGTGCAATGAGCCACGGGATTAAGGTTATTCATGTCGAGCTACTCTTTTTTTTTTTTCATATTATGAGCCCTGGATGCCAATATTTTGAGTCACCACGAAGACGTGGTGTATGAATGAGCCCCAAAACTGCCTAGCTTATCTTTTTTAGACTCGCGTTTCATTCGGAACAAATAATAGCTTTGCATGGTAAGCCTTTTTGCCACACGGTTTGTTTGTTTTCATCTGGTAAATGTATTATATTACCTATAAATGCGAAGTCTTCTTTCATTTTCTTAAAATGCAAATGGAGGGGGAAAACAAAGGGAGAAATCAATAAACGTCAAACGAGTTAGAAGTCAATGGAGGGAGTGAGAGAGAAAGAGAGTGAGAGAGAGATATGTAGAGAGAGAGAGAGAGAGAGAGAGTGAGAGAGAGAGAGAGACAAAGAGAGATATGTAGAGAGAGAGAGAGAGAGACAAAGAGAGATATGTAGAGAGATAGATAGAAAGAGAGAGAGATATGTAGAGAGATAGAGAGTCAGAGAGAGAGAGATGAAAATTGGAATCTGGACAAAAAAACACAAAAAACAAGAATGACAGTAATATTGGTGTCTCAAAAATATTTTAACCAAAAAATAATAAAATGCTTAGTGGCCGATGCGGCTGTTTTTGCTCAGTATGCAGATATTTTCATGTGGTGATTTGCTTCACCCGATTAACTGAAAAAGGTAGCTTTTGGATGATCTTGACGGTAAACATAAGGAAAACAACAATAGCAGCTGCAACAACAGAAACAACAAATAATGATGATAACATAATAATAATAATAATAATAATAATAATAATAATAATAATAATAATAATAATAATAATAATAATAATAATAATAATAATAATAATAATAATAGTAATAATAATAATAATAATAATAATAATAATAATAATAATAATAATAATAATAATAATAATAATAATAATAATAATAATAATAATAATAATAATAATAATGAAAATAATAGTTATGATAATAATATTATAATAATAATAACAATAATGTAAGTTACGATAATAACAACAAAAATGATAATGATAATGACTATTTGTCATCTCATAATGACGAAATGAAATCTAATAATTAGACGATGATGACGTTGTGGATAATGATGAGCAGAATGAGGAGCAGAGGGTGAAGGGGGAACATTGATGACATCGTAAAAAAAAAAGAGTTTAAAAACTTTTTTTTTATAATAATAACTGGAATAATCACTTCTTAACATTGACTATATCTATAAAGGATCCTGGAGAAAAAAAATTGCAAGAGGTTAAATAATGAGCATAATCCTCTTATGTGCATCTTACTCACCATAGTCTTCTCGGCTAGATCTATACGGTAGTCACTACTATGTCCTTTTACGAATGGTATCAGCCTTGAAAGCTCATAACTCCTTGAGTTTATAATTACAGCTCCTTCGAACCAAATGAATGTTTGCAGTAACAGTGAGATACAACACTGGTACAAACAGGTCATACCAATTGTACAGTAAACCAGTATCTCTCTCAGCTGGACCTAGAACTTAGCTATATCGATATATAAATTACATAGCTGACTGCAAATAGTGTCAGCAATGCAGTCTAACGAAATCGACAAGAGGAAAAAAAAACTCCGCTCGCCGCCCTGTCGCCCTCTTACAAAGAGGAAGTCCCTCTCTAGCTAACTTTAAAAGGACTAAAAGTAAAGATCCACTTGCCACTGGTCGGGACTTACTTAGGAATACGAACCTCGCCGATTACAAGTATGTTGTTAAAGCTGCAGGCTTAAGATCTCCTGAAAACATGCTCTCGTATTTCTGAAGCATTGTGTCTGGGTCACCCTCACTCGCCCGTAATAGGCCGGTGTTGGAAGGAAATAGCACGAGTTATAAGGATCTTGTAAATAAATGACGATGTGGATGACGCATAGGAGAAGGTCGATGAATAAAATAACTTTAGGAGTGTTTAAAACTTAATTTAACTCAAAGGAAAGTGAGGTGATGAAGTAATTAATGACAAAGATAGGGTTTGGGTGATAATAATACTATATGTTTTTTTTTCCTAATTCCTATTAGGTTTTATTTTTATGTACAAAGTGAAAGGAAAAGCCAAGAAGCAAGCATAAACAAATAAACGCTCCCAAGTTAAGGGTAGGCAATACTATATGATTCCTCTACTTATGTGCACATCATATTTCATGACTTATAAGGATATGCCAATAATTTTCACTGGAAGAAAAGTGCTCAAAATTTTTCTTTTAATAAATGCAAAATTTCGCCTACATAATGCAGCTAAATAATGTAACTTTTTTTAAAGTACTTCTAGAAACATTTTCCTACATATTCCAGTTGAAACGTTCTCTATTTGAAGCTTACTTCTGACACCAGCTTCTAGATAAAAAATTATTTGTATTAATTTATACGAGTAAATATTTCATTGGCTAAAATAAACATTGATCTAAATTTTATGATTTTCTTGAGACCCCATATATACCTTTAACTCTAAGCCCCAACCCAACTCGCGAAGATTTTTTTCTTTTTTTTTCATTTCTTTTTTTAAAAATCTTCAGATTACTCCGTGTATGAGAGAGAGAGAGAGAGAGAGAGAGAGAGAGAGAGAGAGAGAGAGAGAGAGAGAGAGAGAGAGAGAGACCCCATATATACCTTTCACTCTAAGCCCCACTCTAAGCCCCAACCCAACTCGCGAAGATTTTTTTCTTTTTTTTTTTTTCATTTCTTTTTTTAAAAATCTTCAGATTACTCCGTGTATGAATATTTTATCATCCTCACACTTTGTCTTGGTCCCTTCAGCCTCTACCGCTATCACCATGCAGCGTTTTCCGTGTTCAATTATCGGACATTACTAGGGATAATTGAGCCTTAATTTATCTTCTATTATCTATGCAGACATGTCTGTTTGCCCGGGGTAAACAAGCATCCGCGGTCATTATAAAAGCTGGTCGTTGCCTGTCCGCTCTGTCATTAGTCTAATAAGGAGGAAATGAAGATGAAGCAAGAGGGAAGGGAAATGTGGCTTTTGTCGGGTAGTGTTGTGAAGGGTGCATCGCTATTTTTCCTATCTGGTTTTATTTCATGAACCGCTTGAAATGCTGGTTGATGTGAGGTGATGACATGTATAATGCAGGCCAGGAAAGGAGTGCGCGATGCATGAGGAAAAGAAGGGAAGTGATGGAGAGAGTAGGGTGGAGAAGAAACAGACTTACAGCCAGAGAAATAAACAGACAGATAGATAGATGGAAGGCTATGAAAAAGGAAAGAGAGGGTATAGATAGAGAAAGACACAGAGGAGAGAAAAAAGAAGAAAGAGTGGGTTAGAGAGAGAAAGAGAGAGAGAGAGAGAGAGAGAGAGAGAGAGAGAGAGAGAGAGAGAGAGAAAGAGAGTTGTCATGAATTTATCATTGTAATCAAAGGACGGTAATTGAACTAAAACAAAATTGCAACTCTCTCTCTCTCTCTCTCTCTCTCTCTCTCTCTCTCTCTCTCTCTCTCTCTCTCTCTCTCTCTCTCTCTCTCTCTCTCTCTCTCTCTCTCTCTCTCGTTGTGTAATTCTCTGTCCCCTTGCACACGCCCGAGTTGAACAGTATCATAGAAGGAAGTAATTTATCCCATCTGCAAGCATTGTGTGAATCACTGGTTAGAGAGGATTTCAAAATTCAAATGCTTATCAAGTATCATAGACTTTACAAAGTGGAATAAACGCAAAGTTCTGCAAGGGAAATCCCACGCATCTTTCGGAATTGTTGAACTTAAGATTGAAAAAAAAAATTCACTGGAAACAATGGGAGCTTTAAATTTTACTTATAATTTAGAAAACAAAAACTCAAGAACAAAACAAACAAACAAAAAAAAAAAGAAAATAAACAAAAAGACGCCTTTTGCGGCGAAATAATAGTTTCCCTTTCCATGCATGATTATAATCATTCAATTATTCATATTCAAGAATATGACATGAATTGCTTTCAAAATATATTGCAGGCATTATATCAGGTTGAGAGAGATAAGTACCATCGATTGACGTCAGGCTTTTATGTGAAAGGTGTAACCATAACTCTTATTCTTTGATGATCTCCATGTAATAAGATTAATCATCAGTAACAAGAAAATCATGTCATTAAAGGCGTTAGCTTTTTCTTTGAAAATCTTGATATTTAAGTGCATTCTGCTATTTATATAATTTATGTAATTGAATTTCACAGTAAAGATTCAGACACCCCACGCGTATTTTTTTGATTGTTCTTGTTACGTTAATACTGGTTCGGTTGACTAAGTTCTGTCCATTTCTATTGGTTGCAACAACAACACTGCCTTTTCTCATTCAAAGGCTTTATTTCAATGACTAACTAAATGGCAGAGGGAGGGAAAGAAAGAGAGAGAGAGAGAGAGAGAGATAGAAGGAGAAAGAAAGTAGGAGTATTAGATGAAAGTGACATGAGTCCCTTTGATAGGATGGTAGTTCAGGAAAACACGCCTAGTTGTAACTTAAAAACGTTTCCTTTTCTTTCTTAAAAACACAACATTAGGTCTAAAGATTATCTTTTTAAATACAGAAATAAATTGTAACTTTGAAACAATTTCGTTCCCTAAATCTCTGAAAGTGAAGATCGGAAAAAATAGGCTTGCAAAAGTGCGCATAAGACTTAGATCAAGGCCACTTAATTCATCTTCAAAATAGATCTTACATAATTATGTTCAAAGGTAAAATAACGCCCATTCCTTGTTCTTCCAAGAAATTTTGAATCCGTGGTTTCAAACCGATATGTCTTATTTGGTAATGAAAGAGCCAAGAATCGTTAAAATTATTATCAATAACAAACATTTCCTGTTCATTTCAAGGAACGAAAATGTTTCTGAAGATAAGGGGGAAATGGCAAAGATGCGGATTTCAAAAATCAGATTCACAAAATGAAATTTGAAAAAACTTGCTTTGAAATTACTCTTGCTCACGAGAAAATTAAAAATAGAATTCATTTTCAGGAAAATAAACAAAAATTTAGAGAAAAGCCATCCGCTCTGAAGAATAGATTTGAAATAAACTCCTCAAAGTTCTTGGTGCCTATTATTTCTAGTTTTTGCACGATTTTCTTTCAATTTTTGTTGCTTTAAGACTGTGAGTAAAAGAAAAAGTTATAGCTTATTCATATTATTATGATTTTTATTTTTTTGTGTTGTTTTTACCAGCTGCACCACACGAACAGTTTATGTAAAATGGGAGAAAAATAACAGATGTCAGAATTTCCAAAATCAAAATCTAGTAAATGGGACAAGCCTGGACTCTTTTAGATCTGCATCATGACATAAAATAGATCACAATTTATATTTGTTCTTGACTCTTGATTGGTTTAGTTTTTTAAAAAAATATCGTTTGATGTGGGTTTTTTTCCCGTACAAATTCTGTCCTATCAAGTTCAGAACAAGGCGAAAAGTGAATCATGAAAAAATTGAACATATGAGGAATAAAAGAG